>PVJA010001221.1:28906-124683 GCA_004027025.1 Myocastor coypus | reverse complement strand
ATGAGACATCAGAATTATGCACTTGAAACTATTAGGCATCAGATTTAATCTTGTGTATCTTTACAAACGGAGGGGAGCAGGTAACGGGCAACAGACTAATTTTCTATTTTAAATTAGCAAAATCAGTTGGTTCAGTAAGGTACCCATGTGCCCTACAAGCAATTCATTTTTTTTTATCAGCATTACAATTGTACTGAAATCCCTTTAAATCCTAGAGTTCATGAATTATGCTTGTGCCAAGCAGCGTCAGAATTACGTTTTTTTATGTCTCTTGGATTCCACAGAGGCTGCTGCGGTTTGAAAATAACAGAACAATGCGTTGCCGCTTCACCAGCCAGTTAGTGCCCTGCCCTGTAGTTAAAGACCCCAAACCACACTGGGCACCCGGAGCCCGGGCGGCCTGGCCAAGCCTGCTGGCTGCAACCTCGCAAGACTCCACAGTCCTGCGCTCAGTGCGCGCCGAGTTGGCTGCTCCAAGTTTTACTAATAATTTCTCCCTAGTTTATGCTATCCTGTTTGCTTTAATGAGAGAATGGAACAGCGTAGGAAGAGAAACGGGGAGAGGCAGGCGGAGGGGGAGGGGGAGGGGTAGAGACAGAGCAAAGTTGTGGACAGTACAAACAGTGCTCCATTAAAAAAGCTGAAGTGCCAAGCCTAACCCAAGACCCTTTCTGAGTGTGTAAATGAAAACTGGGAGGTTTCAAGAAGGAAGGAAAGGCCTTGACCCCATTTGGCGACTCTTCCCAACCTGCGTCCCGACAGCAGTGTGAATGACAGCAGCCCACTGAAGGACCGTATGGTCTCTAACAAACCTGCAAAAGCCTTGAGCGCTGGTATGAAGGTAGAAGCTGACAACCGTCATCTTTCATGTTCGTTTCATGTTATTCTTGTTTGCGTCACATTCTGCCTCCAATGTAATTGTTACAGGAAGGAAGTGGAAATATAACCGTAGAGTCCGCCTCCAATGCATGAGGATTTGGAGCTCCACTCCGCTCATGAAGAGCTTCACAGCCTTTTCTTCCAGAAGCCTAAATTCATCACACTATTACCTCCACGTTCTGTGACGATGTAGAAGTATCTACCCCCTTCCTCCATAGAAAGCCTTGGAAACGCTTGACAAAAACTTGTCATTCTCCAGGTTGAAGGAACACATTCTGCTAGTTTTTCCTTGTAAGGTTTTAGACTCTTCTTCATCGACCTGCCGAACACTTGAGGTCCCTACAGAGCACTCTGCCTGTGACCAGCAGCGAAGGAGGTTTGTCATTCACTTGATGTGGACAGCCTATTCATTTAATAAAATCTAAGTCTGAAATGTTAGTAAATTGACATGCTTGGGTTTCATCAACGTCGATTATACCAATTCACTATCAAATCAGAAAAAAAATTTTTGATTACTTGAACCTCAATGTCGGGTTTTACAATGTTTTTTAATTTAATTTAATTTAATTTTATCTTTTTGAGACAGGGTCTTGCTATGCAGTTCAGGCTGGCCTTGAGCTCACTTTTGTGGCCCTGGCTGGTCTCGAACTCACACCGATCCTCCTCCCTTAGCCTCCCAAGTGCTGGGATTACAGGCATACGCCACCATGTTCTGCCCTACAATTGTCATTTTATTTGTTTTAAGTACTCTCTAGAGCATCGATTACAGTAATGAATCATTTCCCCCACTTAGTAGATAATATTCCTAATTTTGCATTGTCTATAGTTTTAATAAAATTTTTTGGTCCAAGACATTAACTATATAAAAACAAATGCCATCATGCAGAGTTCAATGAGTCACCTGATACCTACCTGCCGATAAGCACTATTGATCGCTGTCACATACGTCTTCAGAGCTCTTCCTCCTTATTGGGATCAATGCCTTCTCTGAGCAAAAACTTACAAAGGCCTGTCTGATAAACACTAAGAAATAGCATAAAGGAGAGAGAGAGGCAAGAAGGTGAAAGTGAAGGTGCACCTGGGGGTGACACGCACCCCATGCACCCCATGTTTGCCTAGTACAGGCACCGGGCTCAACCTCAGCACAGCAAAAAGAGAAGCATCCACTTCGCGTGCCCTCGCAGGCCATTTCAATAACCCCATCTGGCCGCTGGATGACAGTCAGAGGTCTGTTCGGCGCGTGCCCTCTAAGTGCACCCTGGGATACGCTCTGATCTGTTCTTCACCTCCCTTGTTTAATAAACAAAAGCAATAACCCACACATGGTGAGTGTATAAGGATTTGCATTTTATTAAAATGGACAAATATTCCCTAGTGTTTGTATCAGTGAGCCATGGATAGGAATGACTATTAAGGGAATTAGTCATTTCTACTTTAGGCATGTAACTACTTTACCATAACAGGACAGCATACTATGGAATGCTTCCTGGACACACCAGTTGTACCTACAGACACCTTGAAGCAAATGCCCTATGCAGCAATATTTAATTTTTTAAATATTGTATTTATTTATTTATTCTAAGCTTTATTTTTTATTTATTTTAATGAGAAAAGATAGTAATGAAACAGTTTCAAAACAAGTTAGTTGGATGGTTACAATAATTAATACCATGCATATTGTTGTCTCCATAGTAGTTATTCAAGGTACAGACCTGATATCTTGTCTAAACACTACTAGTGCCAACTTTTATGTACAGCAATATTTAGAAAGCTTAACATTATACACGTGGAAATGTTTTCAAGCTATTATCAAAACCAGTGAAAAAGATCCTGATATCTGGTTATTACTATAGATTGTTCACTTCTTTGTTTTCTCCATGGATTCACATTAATTGTTACCTATAAGGTTCAAAAGTAACTTTCCGACTATGCTTCTGGGGTACGTCAGATGGTTCTGAATAGTAAGGATTTGTAAAACAATGTGCTGGATGTTCTTTTATATCTTCCCTCTTTTCCCAACTTTGTTGGGTAAAAAAAAAGGCGAAGGTAATAATGTTTAAGGAAAATAAAATTTGTAATATAGGAATATAGAGTTATATTTATAAGTGTTGGCTCTCCTTAAAAAGTGATACATTACATAGAAAAATCAATAAGAGTCCAACGGAAGATTGTGAGACTTACACTCCAAAACAGAATCTTATAATAAATCTACATTTCTACCAATAGTTTCCATTTCTTTCTAATATTTATTTGAGATATTCATTTTTAAAGCAATAATTTTTTGCTCTTGGGCTGGGGAGATAGCTCAGCTGCATAAGCACCTGCCTCACAAGGGCAGGGTCCTGAGTTTGATCCCTGGTATTGCAAAAGAAAAGAAAGAAAGAAAGAAAGAAAAAGAAAGAAAGAAAGAAAGAAAGGAAGGAAGGAAGGAAGGAAGGAAAGAAGGAAAAAGGCAACAATTTTTTGCTCTTATCTGTATTTTCTGTATGAAAAAACAAAATTATGATGTCATACGGAGTTTGTCAGTGTGGTTTCCTAAATAACCTACTGGGAAAATACATAAAGCAGCATCTCAGGTTCAAGAACAGCGTGGAAAGGGCTTCTCTTCCTAGTGGGACACATCTGATATGCACATGAAGGCCGAGAGTCCCACCCCTCCATGGGACTTAAGCCACCCCCATGCACCTCTCTGGTCTCACTGGTAACCACTCTTCCCTCTGAGAGCCAGAGGGCAATGATGAGCCACCAGGTGCACCTTCACCAAGGAATGAATGGGGGCCCTTGCTGGCCCAGGCTTTTGCTCCACCACGGCCACTTTGCAGGCCACTGTACAGGTGAATGGCTCATGTCTTCAATTAGTAAAGGTGTGTGTGTATGTGTGTGTGTGGGGGGGGGGGGAGTGTGTCTGCTTATTGCATCCTTGATATCCACTGATACCAGATGTTTTAAACATCTGTTCACAAATGATGGCTGAAGAATCCAGGCATGGTGATGCACACCTGTAACTCCAGCACTCAGAAGGCTGAGGCAGGTGGGATTGTTGTAAGTTCAAGTCCAGCCTGGGCTACAAAATGAGCTCAAGGCCAGCCTGAACTGATCAGCAAGACCATCTTAAAAAAAAATGATGACAAAAGAAGCCTGGAAGAAATCCTTCCACGTTAAGACTCCAGTCCAAAAGGAACAGCTCTTAGTAGTGTCATTTTGCTATCACTTTCTCTCAACCTCTTTGTGGGAGAAGAGAATAGGCCTTTCTAGCTACACTCCTGCTAAGAATCTCCTTAGGACCCATTGATAAATTTATTTTTCTGATTCAGCCATTAATATTCTATATATTAAAATACTTTCTGATAAATTATTTTCTTACATTTTCATCATAAAAAAGATCTGATTTATTCATGATGATTTTACTTAGCAGTTCTTATATATTAAGTTCAAAAATCTTTCCTATTACCGTTGTATTTTACATTTATGTCTCTTACTTTCAGTTATTTGAATGTCCTCTTGTTTTTATTTAATAAAAACAATCACCCACCCCCAATATAGAACAAGAAGATCACTTTTTTGAGAATTTTAGTGGACAGAAATGTTTTTAATTACTAACAACAATTCTATAACATAGTTACTATATTTATTAAAATATCACAAAATATGACACAGTCCTTGAGAAGGCCAAAACCATCTTTCCAAGGTCATCTGGTTAAAGCATGGTGAGTTAGGTCATGAAGTGCAGTTCTACTCAGATTCATTGGGAGAAGCGACTGGCATTCCCTCGTGAGCTAGTGGTGTAGCTGGCACGAGCTCCTTCCACCAGCTAGTAGGGTTCCGGCAGGAACCTGTGCAGTGCAGGCCTCTGGGTGCATGAGGGCTGCATAGGGAGGGCACCCATCCAGGAGGGACCCAGACTTGGGCCCTGAAAGAGAAACGTCAGTACCTGTACTGACACACGTGTATGTGTGCACGTGTGTGTGTGTGTGTGTGTGTGTGTGTGTGTGTGGTGTGTACACACACATGCTCCTTTTTGAGTTATTCAGGAATATTGGCAGTGATGGTTATTTACATTAAAAAGCACAAAAATAGGTAGAAAATGTCTTTATTAAAAGAAAGCAATTATCCATGCTATTTTAGACCAAAAGGTTTGACACTACAATGTCAAACCTATCTGATGCTCTTTTCTTTCTTTTACTTTAGTATGGGCATAGGCTTCACACATGGAGGTACAATTGTCTAGTTCCACTTTTACCACGTCCCTTTTTCCTTAATAAATCGGGTCGTTCAATGAAAGGCCTAAAGTCTAAACCTTATAGATTATTCAACTATCATCAGTCTTTACTCATTTATTTAACATACTAATGCTTCCACGTGTGCTGTGCGTGCGCGTGTGTGTGTGTGTGTGTGTGTGTGTGTGTGTAGCAGCAGTTGTAGTGGAGATTAAAGTTAGGGCTGTCTCACTGACTATGCGCCTAGCCCTTTTTATTTTATTTTGAGATGTTCTCCTAAGATACTAAGTTGCCCCAGCTTGGCTCATCCTTGTGATCCTCCTGCCTCAGCCTCCCAACCCAAGCATTACGGGCACACACTATCTTGCCCAACTGCATCAAGTTTTTTCCTAACATGTATTCATTCCATAAGACCATTTTAAAATTTATGCCAACTCTACTACTATGCTTCTCTGCATTATTAGTTATGTGAAATGTGAACTGCTGCTTTGGAAATTGTAAAGAAAACTTAATTCAAATAATAATTTAAAAAACCCTTAAACTATACAGTGGTTCTCAACTTTTCTAATGCCGTCACCTTGTAACACAGTTCCTCATGTTGCAGTGACCCCAAACCAAAAAATAATTTTGGTGACTACTTCAAATTACTAATTCCAATAAGTAACATTTCACCATGGCATAGCACGGGTTTAAATATGTATTTTCCGATGGTTTTACGTGATCCCTGTGTTTTGGTCACTCGATGGCTTCCGGGGTCATGACCCACAGGTTGAGAACCGCTGTTCTACATGGACCCACATTATCATAGTTTTCAGTACACTGCTTTAATCTAGACCTGAAGAACAGCAAAAGACCTAGTCTTCTATTCGCGCGGTCACCATTGTTTTATTTTTTAAAGAGAGTACAAATTAAAGCAGAAAAAAGTTACAAGTGATACAGAATTTTACTTAACAAAGTAACAGGAGTTCCACAGGATCTTTTGTAATACATAGTGTTGTCTTCCAACCAATTATTCACGTTACCAGATATGTACACATAAAATTTGTTGAAAAAATGGATCAGAAATTAAGAAGAGAAAAAGTATGAACAATTTAAAAAAGGAAACAACCAAATTATCTGTTCTTTTCAACAGAGCAGCAGAAATGCACAGCACAGCTGTGCAGACCATCCTGCCTGCATACATAGATAAGTCTCTTTCCCCCACTCCCTATCCTTCTGCTCAACTTAGTAACTCTTTCCTTTTGAATAAGTTCATTCCCTTTTCCCAGTACCTACTGTATCCTTCAGGTTCCATTTTTCTCTTTCAGGTTCTCACACCAAGGAAACAATATGACATTTGCACATGCTGTGTTTGCACTAGAATTGTTTAACTCTGGTGTGTGTGTGTGTGTGTGTGTGTGTGTGTGTGTGTGTGTGTGTGTGTGCAGGGTCTCATTACGCAGCTTGGACTCATAGTGATCCTCCTGTTCTCTACCACCCTAGTGCTGGGATTAAAGATGTGCACCACCACGCACAGACTCCATCACTGGCTCAGCATGACTGAGGATGAGGTCAGCACAGCAAGTGGTGCCAGGGATCGAACCCTGGCCCCTGTGATTACCTAAGGAAAGGCTTAGTCCACTGAGGAATCTTTTTTTTAATACCAGGAATTGATCTAAGGACCTTCCACTTGCCAGGAAGGTGCTTATGCAGCTGAGCTATCTTCTTGTCCGGGTCTGACTTATTTCACTTTTAATTTATTAATTTAATTCAAATTATTGATTTAATTTATTCAGCTTTTAATCAGTAAGAAAAAATGTGTCATATCAAATCTAAGAAAATGCAAACATAATATTAGCAAAATAGGATTATTACAGTGACAGGAGAAAGCAGCTAGTTAACAGAATCAGTTCTGTGGAAGCCGTTGGATCCTAAGCTGGTTGACATCACACAGTATAAGCAAATGGAAATAAAATATTGTCTTGTTGTAGAATGTGGCGCTTTCTGAGCCTGCTCATTGCCAAATCCAATGCAACGGCGCTGGCAAACACTGAGCAGCATCTCTTGGATCAAAACAGGGAAAAGGTCCAGAGTAAATTGTCCAAGAAATCACAGCTCACAAGTGGTGGATTCAGACTCAAAGCTGGATTCCAGCACCAGCGATCCTCCCAGGGCCCCAAGCTCACATAAAACTCTAACACACATATCTGAAACAGGATGCACCATCGGAAAATTGGCTTTGAATTATATCCATGTGTCCTGATAATTTTCCATCAGCATTTACCTTTGTATCTTTCTCTGCCCTAAGGGTTCTCTCTTTTGAATTATTTTATTTTATTTTATTTCTTGTTTCAGAACTTTTGCTGGTTTGTTTATTTATTTTTATGGTCAGCTCAGCCTGCCCCGAGGGCAGGGCTGGCGCAGCATGTGGTGCTGGGGATCGAACCACGGTCCCTGCAGCCGCCCAAGTTTTCCTAAGGAGGAACTTTAGACCACTGAGCCATCCTGCAGGGCCCAGGGTTCTCTCTTTTGAATCATTGTTATCTGATTTTTCTAAACACTCTTACTTGTCTTTCATTTATCTCTGTATAATTAATTGTCTTTCATTTTTAGATCTTATCTCTGCTTTTATTTTGTTTTCTGAATTTGTTGGTTTTCTTAAAATGAAAAATCCCCAAAAGAACACTTTTTTAGTGTTTAAAGGTGCCAACACGACCTCATTTTGAAGAACTAGTATGCAACTTATAGTTTCAGATACTTATAGTTATCTTCTTTTTTTTTTTAAAGAATTTTTTATTTTATTTATTTATGTTTTTCTTGTTTCAGAACCTTCATTTGTTTATTCACTCATATTATGGCCAGCTCAGCCCACCCCGAGGGCAGGACTGGCACAGCATGTGGTGCCGGGGATCAAACCACGGTCCCTGAAGCTGCCCAAGCTTTCACAAGCAGGCACTTTAGACCACTGAGCCATCCCGCCAGGCCCCTATAGTTATCTTCAAAATTGATCTAGCCTTTTCAATTTTATAAAGTTATCTAAGTGTTTTCATCCCTTTTTAAGTATCTGTTTCAAATTTGCCTGTTTAGGCTAGGTGAAAAATATGGGATGTATGTGGTTAGGATAAAGAACAAGACTCTAACATGTAATCCATGTGATTCAGGGGATAAGTAGAATTTCCAATTGTTATATCAGTTTTAAACCAAGCTAGACATGGTCCAGTTCAGGAAGCTTGACTCTTCCAGAGTGCTTGAACTATTTTCTGGTGGAGAATTGGACACTCTGAGAATACAACCAAGACTGGCAGAATTTATGGCATTATAGTAACCCGTATCCTCCAAGTTTCTGAGAAACAAACAGACACGTTGAAGCCAAAGGATTTGTACACTGGCTATATAACCATTACTAGTAACTGTTCTATTAATGTGCTCAGATTGACAATAACGTACACATTGATAACTTAACTATTTGAGAATTAGGGATAATGAAGAATTTTGAAAGTTATATACCTAAGTTCAATTTCTTGTGCCACTAGATTTAATTAGCATTAAAATCTTGGGATTTCCTTAACCTTTTGCAACCCTGTCTGTGGCACTTCAGGGCTACTGTGATAAATGAAATCATGTATTCAAGGTACCTGGCACTTGATAGGGCTCTAACGGGTGACATGTAGGAAGGAGGAACACGCTGAGGTCACTGACTATAGAAGAAAGTAAAGGATGAAAAAGCTAAGCTTTTGGATAAATCTTCCTAGCAGACATAATTGATGCAAAATAAACATAGCATACAATGTTAAACAGTAATAAAAATTTAGAAACATATTTGATAATACAATAAATAAGACTTCAGGAAAAGAATTTACTCTCTGAGTGAGACCCACAAAAATGAATCTGACCAACCCATAAATGTTTATAATTGGTCATTATTAAATAATTTTATAGTGCAGTTTTACAGAAGTTTGCACTAAAGTATAGATAAGTTAAAAACCTTTTTGCTAAAGCTCATTTTGCAATATGTGATCAAGAGTTCATAAAATCTTTGTTAAATTTGGAGGTTTTCTTTTTTAATTTGGAGTTATTTGTAAATGAAGTAAAGCGGATAGTCCCCAAAGATGGAATATGCCTCAAAATGTAGTTTCTGCAAAATGATTTGTAATGTTTCAATCTACAGTGTCATGTTAATATGTTCTGGGATTTTAAACAGTAGGGCTTCCAGGGGAAAGGCAGGGTCCCACTAAGAAAAGACATCTAATACCCTGCACACTCTGGTCTCTACTCAGAGATGCTGACACTCAGAGACAAAGTTTAAAATTGTTTGCTTTACTGGATATCAACCCCATGACTTTCAAACTGAGCTTCATTCTCAGTGCTTTTATTTTTGAGACAGAATCTGTTTGGATTGCCAAGTTGTCCAGGCAAGGCTAGAATGTGAAATTTTCCTGCCTCAGCCTCTCAGAGTTTTAGAATTATAGACATGTGCCACCATTGCCAGCTCCAGAGACAATTTTAAGATGAACAAAGATAAGACTCAAGCAAGCAGGCCAGCTAACTATTGTGGAAGAGCCAACTGGTAGACTTGTACAGCAAAGCTTTTCTAGGCTTTTAGTTGTCAAAACTAAGTTTACAAATGTGGCAACAGGTTCCTTGTTTCATTCTGATCCACTCTGAGCCTCACAGCAGCCAGCACTCTCTCTGTGTGCTGATGCCTCCCTGGCCGGAAGCATCTCAAGAGATGGACTCTGCAGTGCAGAATTTGTGGCTGTAGGGAAACCATCTAGCACTTAGACAGAACAAAGCTGTTCTCGGGGATGAGGTTTGAGAACCAGCAGGCTACCATCCTATTTGCCAACCCTAATGCTAGTGTGCCTGTTACTCTAGTTAGGGCTTTATGTCAAAGTTATGAAATAATTATTCAAGTCACGCAACTAAGTCGCAGAAACGTTTCCATGTAGACTGCAGTAAGAGAAACACTGCTCCACCACTCTCACTGGGGTCTTAAAGTGTTGAGTAACTGGCTCAGAATGATGACTTCCTTTCCCTACACTGAGCTGCTTTTTGGTGCACTGCCCAGGTAGGCAGCCAGGCTTGAGTATCTGATAACATGCCTTGTCAGGCCATGTAGAATAATATTTTCTTCCAAGTCCTGTAATTTTGCCCCTTCACAATTGAAAGCTCTGTTCCTAGCACATCTTGTCTCTTGGGAAACCAGCAGAGCCTCAGTGGTGAATAGTTATTCTGCTTCTACTTCTTCCAAACCAGGACAAAGATGATTTGAAATTTTTGTGTTTATTACTCAACAATTCGGAAGAAAGTGCAAAGATAGATTGTTCTCTGTATTAGAATCCAAGTGTCTTCTCAAAGCTAATATTACTTGCTTGGCCTTTAAAGTTTTCTTAGGAATTAATTTACTTCCATTTCTTCTATCATTTACCAAGTGCTCCTGTATTTCTTACACAAGAGGAAGTGGAAGTCTAAATCTGTATGCATGTTCTCTTTTAGGTATTTTTTATTTAAACATAAAATGAATTCCGTTTTTTACATGTAGCCAGTCATTCTTAGCTCTGTGTTAGAGGTTAAAAAAAATGATTCAGAAAAATAAATTATTCAGATTAAAAGGACAGTTTTCTTTGATACTATGAATGATATTTAAATGTTATCCCTACCAATACCTCATGCTCAAACTTTTAAAAAATCTTTCTTTTTTCTTAAATGCCAGTGACTTCTTATAAATCATGTATAAGTAAAGATGGTTTTGCTTTGGTTACTGAGTTCTCACTGGAAAGGGGAGAAGGGAAAAAAAATACTGTTGCTTTCTTCTGCCCAGGTTAGTTTCAGAATGAACATACAGAACTGAAATTAATTCTGTCTTCATATACAAGTCATATTTGCTGATCGTTTGTTTATATTGAACACAATTTGGGGCAACTCAGCTTCTCCCATATTGCTCCTGCCAACCCTCCATCTCCTCCCCTTTACTCCCCAAGCCCCGTGTTCCCCCTCCTAGCATTTCATCTGAAGAACACCTCACTCGATGCCCCCAGAGCCCTCATATAGGCCTCTCACCCGTTCTCATCAGTCTAAACTGAATGACGCCCACTATCCTGCTATAAACACGGGTGAGAAGGCCAGATTCCCCACTACTACGATTAGTCGTTCCCTAAGCTACAAACCTGACAAAGCAAGACACTGGCACATCTGTGTTCTAGTGTTTGCTTCTGGCACCTTTTGTGGGGCTCCTGGGATGGACAGAAGAAGACCAAGTGTTCCACAGTGGGCCCCTGGGCGACTGCACCAGGGGAACCAAGGCTTCTGGACAAGAACCAGAAGGTGCTAGAAGACTGGGGGTCAAAAGGAAAGGAGCCAAGGAGACTAGAGCTCAAACTTCGGAGGTCTTCAACCCTTCAGAAAGAGCCCCTGAAACAATCCTTTTATGCCCATAGAAATTATTGACAATGAAAGGCTAAAGATGGACTTCAGATAAACCAGAAATACAATTTTAGTTTCTCTGAATGATTGAGAATTTTAGATATCCATAATTTTGTTCTGCTTCAGTTGAAGAAGCACAAACACCATATTTCCCAGATGATATCTGTAAGTGACGTTCACTTCACCCCCACAGGCGTAGAAAACAGGCCTCCTCCGGCTTAACAGGAAGTGGCATGCACACTAAGTGGTGGTTTTCTTTCCTTTACCCTCGTTGGAGCCTGGGTGAAAGTGATGACATTCCTTATCCTGTCTGTCTTCTTCCACTCAGTTGTCATAATTAGCATTAACCGCAGTGTGCTGAGTGTTGGTCTACGGGATGCAGGAGCCTGGGAGGGGATAGAGGGACATTAGCGCATGGCCCTCCCCTTCTAGAGGCTGCACACTAATTTGGGAGGAAAGGCCTATGTCATTTCCCAAGGGGCTGCTTACTAACTTATTCCTCTAGTTTCAAGGGTTTGTGGATCACCAGATGAACCTTCTGCTCAAGACAGAATGGGAGCAGTGGCCTCTGGAGAAGCAAGTCGAAGCAGGCCCCATGTTCCATGATCCTTTGCCGCAGCACAGGGAGCAGAAAGAGGGGGAAAAACACAAGTGCCTGTGCTTTTCTGCCAGCCAAGACCACCTCGACCCCAGCATGCCATGATCATCGGGAAGCCAGGCTGTGCCTTTTTCTACTTACAGGAAAAACAATCCCAGGTGCCAATAAAATAAAATAAATACGAATTTCCTAAAACAAAAATAAACTAAACTAAAAATAAATAAATACACAAAAATTTCCTAATTTCCAGTTGCCTGTTGCAAAATAAGAACCTGTCGTTTTCAGGACGGGCCTACAAAATATTGCATTTGATGTGTCTTTCATTAATTCTCTATAAAGTTTTAATTCAGCAGCTCAACTTGTTGAAAATGGTTTTTAAGGCCAAAACAACACAGCATTTACAGCTCTCTGACATGTTTGTAACCAGAAAACTCAGCAAAGCCAGAAGCTCTCTGCGGTGAGAGTTTTTGTTTCCCCTCTTTTGTTTTATTAACCTCTCCACAGCTGGCACAGTTGAAACCGCTCTTTCATCACATGCTTAGCAGAAGTTCAAGTGCAGCTGAGAGCACAGCCAAGAATCTGTCTGCTAGATCCACTGTCAGAATGTCATGTTTCACGTCTATTCAAGCCCTTATCTGATACAGCTGACGGGAACAGGAAAGGCTTTGCCCAGACCCCCTCAAGCAGATTATTCCCGAGGAATCACGGACAAGTCAAGCCTAGCCAAATGGTGATATTTTCACATTCAAGTAAGAGACCAGGATTCGCAGGATTTTCTGCCTGTCCAGTTTTCCTTTTTCTATATAGTGCTTTAAGTAGCTATCAATCACAGGCTGCTAGATTACAAAGTAAGAATGCACCTTTGTTCGATGTCACTTAGAATTTATTAAACAGAATACAAATTAAACCAGTTTCAAAACTTTACCAGAATCTTGCTGCTGCTTTATTTTATTTCCACTCTGAGTACATTAACATCTTTTTATCATCCAAGGAGTATTGGTAATGGTTGTTTAAGTGAATACACACTTATTTGCTATTGCTACAAGTTGACAGGCTGCTGGAGCTCTTTTATAAAATTAGATGAGGAGTCAAGTTATTTTGCTTAAGAAAGTAAGTTTTCAGAATTTCCCAAATGACATATGAAGGGTAAAATACTACTTTTGTTATAGGACAGCAATTTACTATCTTTCTTATTATAGTCATAATTTTTAAAGTCCTTCAACTTTAGTTAATTTTTTTAAGACAGGGTCTTACTATGTAGTTCAGGCTGGCCTTGAATTCATTATGTAGTCCAGGATGGCCTCGAACTCACAGCTCAGCCTCCTGAGCCTTGAGGATGCAGGCATTGCCATAACACTCAGCTCTGTAGTTAAGTATTGATGAGATCATCTCTCAAATGGAAGGACATAGACATCTTTTGTGTTGTGATGTTTAAATCATAAGGAACATTGGCAGAAATTAAATATCACCTAACATGAAAAGGGAGTGCGAGAGCAGATTATATGGAACACTCGATGGCCCATGACGCATGGCTTATTCATACAATCAGAAGATTAATATTTATTAAGAAGCTATTATATGCCTGACATTGGCCTAGCTTTGGGGATACTGTGGGGAATAAGAGAGACCAAATATTCTGCTCAATTTAATGGGAGCATGAGACATAATAAAGAAAACACAAGCACAGCAGGTAGCAAGGAGTTTCGCGCAGAAACAACGGAGTAATGAGAGAGAATGATGGATACTGCTCTTTAATATTGGTTGACCAGGGAAGTCCCCTCTTAATGACTGTGATTTCAGCTAAGTCTTCCCGTGTAAGAAGGAAGTTACGTGAGAGCTCGTGGGGGGGGGAGAGATAAAGCCCATGAAGTGAGGAATTCAAAGATCTGTATGGATGAAAAGGTTTGAGTTTTGTTTCAAGGAGAAGACAAAGCATTTCGGAAGACCTGAGCGATGGGACTGGATGTCATGATTATGTTAAAATTGTTACTCTGGAAATCAGGTGAGTAGTGAGAGGGCAATGGCGACACCTTACATTGATGGGCAGCTAATGATGGTACACTGCACACAGAGTCATGACATAAGCTTCGGTGGCTCAGCTTCTGGAACACGTCCCTACTGAGTCATGCGCAGCCCTGTTCTGCATCCTCTAAATGCCTCCCACCTCCAGCTACCCTATCCTCTCCCCGAGAATCTCCAAATCACCTCATGACCCAGCAACTCCAGGGTTGCTACCCCAGGCGCAGCAAGCAACTTAGAAGACTTCAACAGCTCCTTCTGGGTACATTGTTCAGTATTCTGAATATTCCTGTAATGCTAGAAATATACACTTTACATATATTTATCAGCTACCTGTGGCATAAAGGATACTGTTCTGGGTCTTGAAATACAAAGCTTTAAGTGGAATACACAAAAATGCCCTCTCAGAAAAGAAGTGAACAAATCCAGCTATACTTTAGAAATACAGTCATCAGGGTTTGCACTGGAACCACCATGAGGATAAGAAGAGGGAAATCAAACAATTCTTCTATGTTTGGTACACAGGCAGCTGGTAGATGGTAGTGTCTTTTACTTTGATATAAAAGCAAAAAGGATGAGGCTTATGAGAAAAAAGCCTCCTTTCATGACTTATGGCAGTCCTGAATTCACAGAAACATACAAGAAGGAAATAATCAGAATCCTTTGAAAAGAACAGAAAAGGATTTCCGAGCTAAACTTCATGTCACGCGTGAGACATTACTTACATAACTTCAGAATGCTCTGGGAATGATACAACATGATAGCACACATGCAATCTTGTGCTTAGAGAAATGTTACAGCATCATCCACTTTTCTGGGAGCCATTAATTTTGCCTCTTCTAAGATTCTTACCTCAGGTTCACCAAGTACCTCAGTAGATTCAAGTAGGTAGGGCCAAGGGGCCAAGGGTTTGATCCCCAGGCCTATCATACAGGCTCTACCCCCAGGGAGCACTGAGATGGCAATTGAGACTGGGCGTGGTGGTGCACTCCTGGGAGGCTTAGGTGGATCACTATGAGTCTGATCTAGCAGTGAGACCCTGAACACCCTGTAGACCCTTCCCTAAAATATAAATAAATAAATAAATAAATAAATAAATAAATAAATAAATCTTACCTCACGGGAATGTGAGAGATGGAAATTTCCAAGAATGAACCTAGAAGAGTCAGAACAACAGAAGTTAACACCCGCAATTAAAACTCCTGCAAAGTTAAGAGAATCTGGTCAGTTCATCTGTTTTCATCTTTTCAGAAATGATTTCCCACTCTTGAGATTTCTTCGTTTCTCTTTTCTTAGCATTAAAGAAAAGCTGAGCCAGATTTGGCTTGTTCTACATTAGATAGATATTATCAAATGATATTAATCTTATTAGATATTTTTGTTATAAAAATCATAATGAGAGAAAATGAGCACATAACTTACATATGTTCTTGATGATTCTAAATTTCCTATTCATGCATTGGGCAACATGGGTCTTCACAGTAGCAAAACACAGATCATAAATGCATTGCTTCTCCTCCACAGGGGGAAAAGAATGAGGGAAATGGTCCTTTGCAACATGCTTCTTAATTGTGTATTATGATTCCACCATTAGCACATATAGTATATAGTAGAAAAACTCCTTGCAGGCTACAGAGTGTTTGTTATTTGCTTTATATCTTCTTACCTCACCCTCTGGCAACCACAGCATCTTGTACTTATTCCAAAGCATTTACCATCTTTCACTGGATTAAATAAATTATTATTGAAGACAGCAGATGACAAGAATATCATGTGTCTAATTTACTGTACCTAGAGGCTTAAGTTCAAAGCTTTGGCACAATTCCTAAGCTACTTTGCACCCTCCACACTGTATCAGACAACTCAAAAAATTTCAGTACTTCAAATTATTTGCCAATACTTTTCAGCTTCCTCCTTTCTCCTTCCTTAAGGAATGTGTAATTTACTTTTCTGGAGCTTAATAAAAGTGAGACAGTGTAATACAGTAGATCAAGACACAAGAGCTGAGGTAAAACTGCTTGGGATTGAAGCCTAGCTACATGTCTGACCTTGAGTAAGTTATTTAGCCAATTTATGCTCTTCCATGATGGGGACATTGACAGCGTTTATCTCTAGGGTCATTATTAGGAATAAATAAGTCATTAAGGATATAAACATCATGTAAAAACTATGTTTAGTTTTTAGATGAATTCAATAAATGTTAGATACATCTTTGTGATGTGATAAAGTGTCGGTAATAGAAGAAAAAGAAAGTTGAGGGATATATAAATGTATATGTATATAATGTGGCGTATTCATATTGCTATATATTAATAACTATATGGAGAAAAAAGTGTTACAATGGATCCTTACCATTAACTCAAGAGATACCTGCAGCTAAGTTAGAATTTTTGCATGTAAGAGCAACTGATTAAACCAACATTTATAAGGGTTGGGGGTATAGCTCAGTAATGGAATGCTTACCAAACATACACAAGGTCTCAGGTTTTAGCTCCACCATTACAAAGGACAAAAAAAGAGAAAAGAAAAGCTTTTGTCTGATAAATACTATGTGCTGAGGATTGCGATCTTACAAAAAATATAAAAGTAAACATGTTTAAATTCTGTCCTCAAACAGTTGCTACTAAAATAATCAATTAAAATTTAGAGGGAACACTGACACATCTATCCATGGAGGTCCAAGTTTTTTCATATAAGAGTGTGAAGAGCGTTATCATCCAAAGCAGCACACAGTAGAGTGATATGGAATTGTGTATAGCTTGTATGACCCAAGGAGAGCCTTCTATAAGATGATCAAAAGAAGAGACGTTGTGCTATAGTGTCCACCCAAAGGTTCATGTTTTGGAGGTCTAGCTCGAAGAGTAGCAACATTGAGAAATGCCAGAAGGTAGGGCTAAGTGGGAAGTGTTTAGGTTATTGGATGTATGATCTTTGGGTGAATTAAGGTAGCATTCTGTGACTCCTTAGCTATTCTCATGAAAGGAATGCTGTAAATGCCTTAACCTGACCCTAGCCAACCTCTAACCTCTGGGCTGTTTCCAGGTGTGACATGCTCCTACACTTACACTTCCACTATTGCCATTTGACACCATCAATAGAGGCTGAACCAACAGCTCTGCTCAATCCCAAACTCCGAACCTCCAAAACTGAGAGCTAAGCAGACCCCTTCATAGGAAGTCTACCTCAGCAACTTCATTATTCTGATAAAAATAACTAATCAGTATAGCTTGAAACAGTCATTTGATAAGAGATAAAATTGATCATAAAATATTTCTAAGAAAATAGCATGCTACCTTTGGGTCTTAAAGGATAAGAAGAAACTTTACTAACTGGAAAGAATTAGGACGCATGGGATTAGTATTTTTAGGTCCACAGACAGATAGACTCATGGAAGCATCAAATAGCATGGCCTAATCTGGGCATCTTTGTTAACTAAGCACAGCAGAATTAAAGACCATGTCTGCAGGCATAGCGGCAGAGGATGGGAAGGTTGTCGGGAATCCAGCTACGCTGCTTTCGGCATATGGGAAATGGCAGTGGCATCTTCACGTAAATGGAGCAAAGGGGATCCAAAGGCTGCGAGCAAGGGCCTGTTGTAATCGAGTGTGCATGTTCCTGAAGCAGCTGACTCTCACAACAGCCACATGCCACACCCCACATTCTTTATTCTCCTCTTGCTCTATGTTCCTGCATGGCACTTGCCTCCCCCGACATCATTCGATTTCTACGCTGTCATTTTCCCCCATCAGCAAAACATAAACTCCATGAGAGTGAAAAGAAAAGCACCAGGCTTACACTAAACATCTAACAAATAAGTAAATGAACAGCGTATGTGGATCCAGCAGCACACACATCCCACCTTCCGCCCTACCCATTTGTTTCGCTGCCCTTCCTTTGGCACAAGCTGCATACAGTGGTAGGACTGCCAGCATCCTATACACATGAGCGTTAGAATACTAAGGATCCTCTGGTTCTCACATCACTGTTTTTAAGGAAAGCCACTTCAATAACGGGATTCAATCTCTTTTTTCATGAAAAGACTTTATGTGTCCATCATTATCCAAAATATACCTCAAAGCCCAACTGCTTTTTAAAAAGTAGGTAGAAATAGTGCAGTACAACAGTTTTATTTGTCAACATTTAATACCCCAAAAAAGGAACCCGAATATTTACAAAAGTTTATCATTTCTAATTTTCCTTTAATGTCCTCAGAAAGAAATGTAATGGTCTGATTTCTAAATTAGTACACGTCACATTAAAATTGTTTTAATCCAAATTACTCAGCAGATTAAAGTGCCTGCAAGCAGGCACAGGGGCAGGGGTTTTCTGACCTGCTGTGCTGGCCCCGCCCCCAGGGTGCACTGAGATGGCAATTGAGACTGGGCGTGGTCGCGCGAATCTGTAATCTCAGCTCTTGGGAGGCTGTAAATAGGCAGATCACTAAGAATCCCACCTAGTAGTGGGACGGGAACACCCTGTAGACCCTTCTCTAAAATACAAAAAAGAAACAGATCGTTTTAATTGTTTATGAATTTAGTACCTTAAATCTGCATTAAATTCCGTAAGTACCTATATGTTTTCATACTTAAATAATTATTTGGTTAATTATATTTAGAGATGTTTTAATGTGGGCAATTTCGGAAGCCATGCATAACCTACCAAGTTTTCTAGAATTCAGCATGTTTTCATTCTTTCGTAGTGTTTTTTATCACATAGGTAAGAATTTAGGTAGAGTTCATTGTAAAGCACATAATACTGGTCCAAATAAATTGGGAACTTTATTTCTTTCCTACTTTTGAACACCAAGCTCTCTTAGTGCCTGACACATCTTGAGTAGGTGCGCTTTATGTTTGATTCTGTTAATCCACACCCTCTAGATCCTCAAAGCACAGTGTTCCCTTGCCATCTCCTGAGTGTTTCTTCCTACTGTATCTTGCTTCTTGATGGCTTTCAAGACCTCCATTTGGTTGAATCTTTTAAAAAAAAAATTCAGCTGGTCCTTTTCTGGTTTTCCGTTGACAGACTGAGACTGATGTTTACGGGGCCTCCTCAGGCAAGCTCTCATTTTACCAAGTTACATTTTGGTGAGCCGCAGTGAGCTGCTGCCCACTGTCAGCGCAAACCAGGCCTCTGTTTATCTCTGGGGTCACTAAGCTTAGTGTTTAGGGGAGTCCTTTGCATCTACTCCTTGGGAAATAGCTTGGCTGAAATGGGATTTCTAGAGTTTAAAATTCAAGTAGCCACTGGCTATGACTCAGGTCTGATTACTATTCCAACCTAGAAAAGCACTCTTCCAAAGTAACAATCCAATTCAAAAGACAAAATTAAGAAAAACCGTCATTTTTTAAAGTCAAATAAATAATTTATACATTATTACTTAAGAACATAATGTGTCATAAACTTTGAATGAACACCTGATGATACACAATTATAATTCCTGCACGTGGGAGGCTAAAGCAGGAGAATTGTAAGTTGGGGCCAGACTGGGCTACATAGCAAATTCAAGGAGAGGATACCCTAACTCAAAAATAAAAATTAAGTGAGAAAATGCATTCTGTAAAGTCAATCATGAAACTGAAAATAAAAGGATTTTTTTACCCTTCTTCAGTGCTGGGTATTGAACCCAGGACCGCAAGTATATATGGGAATTCCCATGATACCCATCTGCCATGAAGCTACATCCTTAGCACTGTCATATGGTTTTTGAATTATATTAAATGACTGCACTGATGCAGCTTTTTGAAAGTTCAGCAACTGTGAAAGATCAGAGATATTTCTTCTAGCTCTAAGTTATCTAGTTGGTGGCCATGGTCTCATAACTGTTGTCAAAAGACATATGACTCCCGGGTTAGAGAACGAGATTGCACTGCTCATAGCACCAGAGGCTGCTTGGACTTCATGTTTCTCTGTCCCAAATCAGATGTGAGTAAAGCAAGTGGAACTGGAAGGGATCTGTACATACAGGGTGTCCATGTCATGGCTGGGACATTTGGAGCTTAGGAGACTCTTACAAAGGTTTGTTTACTGACCAATCTAACCATCACTACCTTAGGGAACCTTTGCTTTTCTTATCTTCATCAAGAAGAAAATCTGCCTTCCACCCCATAGCATTATTTGACTTTCAAGATTGTTTTTCTAAAAAAAGACTTTTCAAACATGTATGGTAATAAGTCTTCAGTAGGCTGGAATAGATGCTGTGATGAGAAACGCAGAGACTTGGACTACATAATAGCCACTCCTTGATGTAGTCATCTCAGACTTAAACAATTTATTGAAATTGTACATAAACTGTTACTCTACAAAGTTTCACTACAGAGTTAAACAAACAACAAATAAAGTCACCATTAATTTAACAAATAACATGAACTCCAAAATGAATAATAACAGCTATCAACAATAAAAATTAGGCATTATTAAGTACTCATTTTAATGTGGCACACATAAATTTATTCCAGAAGGCAGTATTTTTGAATACTTCATATAATAACATTGATATATAAATATTTCTATGAACTAATATAAACCAAATGAGGAGTAATGGCTACAGTCAATAGCAAAGACAGTCATGCAAATCAAGTTTTTGGTGTTTTTTTCTTTATACAGTAAATTGCACAGAAAGTTTCTTATGTTAAAAACATCAAGTGAAATATATAATAAATATTTATACCTCTGCCTTTCTCTTCACAGCTCAAATATCATCCATGCGAAACTAACCCTTAGACATTTCTTCTCGTATTTCACTGAGGAAGTAGAATGGATTAGGAGACAATTATCTCATTTCTGCTACCAACTCTACCAAGCTACCGTCTCACGTCCACATTCCTGCCTTTCCTCCCACACAACTGAATTTCCTCCTCCTCCTTTCTCCCACAACTCTTTTGGAACCTGACCCAATCTCTCTTGAAGGATTTCAGGGACTTTTTCTTCCAGTTCTCCCCTTCCTCTATTTTTCATCATTGGTCATTTCTTATCTCTAAAAAAAAAAGAAAGCCTTGCATGGTCTCCCGTGAGACCACATGAAGAAAGTTTCAGCTCTTCCCTCATTCTCCACTTCCTCCAAAGAGGTCTTTAGTCATTGTCTCTACTTCCTTTGCTTCTTGTATCTTCAACCAATCATTCTTCAACCCCTACTACTCCAGGAAACTTACAGTCCATTTGATCAAATTCCAACCATCATGCTGTATCAGTGTCATGGTTTCTGTCTAGTTGTCTCCCAAAGCCTCATGCAATCATGGGGCAGGGACTTTTAGAATTTGAGACCTGACTCAGGATCCACTGGGATTACGTGTTTTAGTACTAATGGGACTATGGGTCTGAGTACCGCTGGTATTATGGATGTGGCCTGAGGCAGATAGGCTGAGGCAGACATATAAGAGAGACAGAAAGTGAATCCCTCTCTGTTGCTCTCTGCTGCTCTGATTGGTTGTTTGCCTCTGTTGTAATTGTTGCTGTTCTTCCACCATGAACTGTTGCTCTCTGCCCTGTTCCACTCAGCCTTGGAGCCAGCTGAATATGGACTGAAACCTCCAGTAACTGTGAGCTAAATAAACTTTTCCTTCCTTCATTTTGCATGGTGGGTATTAGTCCCAGCAATGAGAGGAGTCACTAAGACAATCAGTATTCAGTAAGTCAATTTGTCTTAGTTACTTTGCTTATTGCTGGAAAAAAAAATATATCCCACACTCAATACCAAAGGAGGAAAGCTTTATTTAGCTCACAGTTTGTAGGGGTTTTGGTCTATAATCAGCTGGCTCTGAGACAGGGTAGCATGGCAGACAGGCGTCACAGAGCAGAAGCAGTTTATGATGTGCAGAATGCAGGAACACAAGCGAGGAGCCTTGGCAGCTTCTTCTACCCCTTACATCTTTTCAGGGCTACTTAGGGTGGGCAACACTCACCCCCTTAATCCTAGCGCCACTGATCCTAGAACTGTACTATGAATCAACCTCAGTGTCACGTGTCCTAGATGAAGCCACCTTTGCTTCATTTTTAAAATTTATTTATTTATTTGGTGCAGGGTCTCACTATGCAGCTTTGACTCATAACGGTCCTCATGTCTCAGCCTCCCCAGCACAGAGATTACAGGCATGCACCACTATACCCTGTTTCGGTGGCCAGCAAAGTGGCATGGCATTCAGTACTGAATTTCGAACCCAGGTCCTCGTATTTGACAGGAATGTGCCTAGACTGCTGACTTATCTCCCCAGCCCCTCCAGCCACCTCTGAAAAAGACCCCACCCCCATGACTGCTTGAGGTTTTGAGGGAACATCTAGATGAACGCCATAACAATTCTACCCCCAAACACAGCAATCAGCTACCAATTGCATAAAATACAAGAAGTATTCCTTATCACAAAGGATTATTTTGAATCAAAGGAGTCAAAAAAGTATTTCTATAAACCACAGCATACTACACATATATAACTATTATAATTTTATAATCCATAAATTCAAGACAATTCATGTCAAATACCATGGTAGCTCAAGGACTGAAAAATAATAGATTATGTACAGACATTTTCCAAAAAAACAAGGAAGTAAGTAAAGGAATGAACAAAAACTCTTAGTTTAGTGAAGAATTCTGATGGGACATGATTAGATGCAAGTAACTGTTAAGGAACAAACTAGTCCTGGGAATCTAAGCAGAAAAACTCATCTCTTAACAGCGACATGAAGACATTCCTTAAAATTATCTGATACAGTCAGTTGTCAGTAAAGCTTTATTTTGCTCAGGAAATAGCTGAGCTTTCAATCTTCCCAAGCCATGTTAATAGCAGTACAACTCTTAACCTTAGAAGTGATCTTTATGTGCCCAACAGCCAATGAGGAGATAAAGAAAAAGTAGCATTTATACACAATGGCCTACCGCTGTCTTATAAGAAAGATAAATTTTAGATATTTGGAGGAAAATTAATAAAACTTGAGGCCATACATTTAAGTGAAATAAATCAGACACACAATCCTAAATATCGCCTGATTTGTTTTGCTTTGCTTTTGAGATGGGCTCTCTCTGTGCAGTTTGGGATGGCCTTGTGCTCACTTCTGCTGCCCCCAGGCTATATTCGAACTTGCAGCAATCCTCCTGTCTCAACCTCCTGAGTTCTGTGATTACAAGCAAGGCCCATCATGCCCAGTTCTGTAGACTTCTCCTAGGAGAAACTCGAAGTCTAAACTAAACAGCAGAGTAGATGATAGACAACAGGAAGAGAAAGACAGAACTTCTGGAAGTGGGAACTGGACCAAGACACAGAGCAAGGGACAGGGAGCAGGGGAGGACAGAAAAAATGGAGATGTGTTGTGCACATGTGCCAACTCCCCAAGATAAATGTAATCTATTGTCCAATGCAAACATAAGAAAAACAGAATTCTAAGGGCTGGAGAGAGAGCTCAGCAGCATAAGCTTCGTCCTGGCAAGTGCAAGGTCCAGAGTTCAATCCCCAGTACCATTTAAAAAAAAAAAAAAATTAGAAATATGTGAGTTTTCAAAGGATCCTTCTTGTTTCAGTTTTTGTTTAACTGAGAAACAGCATCCTACAGACACAGGGCAGAAGCAGATAACAAACACACATATGTGAGATGTGGCTTTTCTGCCCTGCTAGTGTTTAAGTGCCAAGGTAAATGAGTGCCATCCACTGAATCTTCTAATGCAGAGCATGATATCATCTGTAAAGCTCCATTCCCTCTCGTCTAGTGAAGGATTGCTGGAGGATGCCATTACAAAAAGCTAAGCAACTTCTTAAGACCCTGAAAGCAAATACATCCCTCTAGAAAGTTACACCTAACTTAGGGTGATCTCTGCTCTAGAAAATATTTAAACATTCCTGACTCATCTCATGGTGCTCCAGGCTTGGAAGTGTCTTTCATGCTATCTAATGAGGAGCCTGGGTGGCAGATAGCTCAGTCACTGGTCTAGTATGGATGTGCCACCTGCATCCTTAGCCACTTGCATCCTTAGCAATGGCCGGCATCAGTCCACCAACCGACAGTTTATGGAGGAGAAGCAAGGAAGCAGGACTTCAAGAAGGTCCTGCTGCCAGGGTAAACAGAGCCACCAACCCATAAGCACATGCGTTATTGCCAAGTTTCACTCATTTTACAAACCCAAGAAACCACCTGGCTTCCAAAACCAATTTCTGTTTCAATAACTGAGATTTAATGATGAAGATAAAATAAATGTATTTGCACACACACACACACAGATGCACATGTACAGAAACTACATAATGGCAATGACAGAGAACTATTACAGGGAAATGTTGACCAAGTACCATCCATCTGAAGAATGGACCATTGACCCTCAGGTCTGAAGAAAAGCGAGAATTAATTTACATGCTTCTCCTTCCTAGCTTTGAATGCCCCTGAATGCATTATATATACCTGAAATGTTCTCTTTAAACATATCCTCTTTCTCTGAGTACATAGTGCTCTCTTATATTATACTGTACAAATCTTTGTTAAAAGATGGGAAATTCGACTAGAAAATTATTAAAGAGAAACAACTAAATCTCAAAGATGATAAAGTAAAAATTACTCTAACAACTGAAATATGTACTTGTATAGAATTGGCACTTTATTAAATAATATTATTTTATACTATTCATTAGCTAGACTGATAGATAGATAGATAGATAGATAGATAGACAGACAGACAGACAGACATATAGATAACAGACAGACAGATAGACACTCCTCAGTTTATGATGTAATTCAGCCCTAGTAAGTTGTAGTGAAGAAATTCACTGAAAATATGTAATGCAACCATTGTTAAATTTTTCTGTTTTGAAATTCTGTACTATATGCACTCTTACTTGTTACTGTTTTTCTATCTTTTTTCTGCTATTTTTACTTCTTTTTTTTTTTTTTTTTTTTTTTTGTGGGACTGGGGTTCAAACTCACAACCTTCCACTTGTCAGGCAGGCACTTGTGCCACAGAGCTATCTCCCCAGCCCCTATTTTTACTTCTTAAAATAAAACTAAATCTATAAAAAAAAACAGAAAGAAAGAAATTCAGTGAATGTACTGCACACTAGACCTTGGCTCCAGGACAGGCACAGTAGACTATCCACTACTTCTCATGGTGTGGGACCGATAAAAACCTGAGATCTCTTCCATGGCCCATATCTTAAAAGAACAGCTCACATATCAGTAGCCCAGGAACCACCAAAATTCAAAAACAAGCCAGGCACAATGGCACACACTTAGAATCCCAGTTCACCAGAGCTACGGCAGAAGGACTTCTGTGAGTTGAAGGCCAGGCTACAGAATGAGTCCAAGGCCAGCCTGAAAGCTAGTCTCTTAGCAAGACCCTGAAAAGAAAATCTTAAAAAAGAGTTTAAAATTCAAAATCATTTGATTTCTACTGAATGTGCAATACTTTACCACCATGGAAAATCACACAATCATGTCAAAACATTATCAATCAAAAGACAAACATGAAATGTACAAAAAACTGCACTTCATGGGGTTACACTGTGGTACCTGGCCCTGCTTCAGTCTTTTTATTTTTCTTGGTGTAGGGGATCAAACTTGGGTCCTTGCACTTGCTAGACAGGTGCTTATACCACTGAGCTATCTACCTAGCCCAAGTCTCCTTTCTTGATCTTTATGTGAGGAAGCTTCCCTCTTTAGATACTCTATTCCTCTCCCAGGCCAAATAAAGAAGCCAACAAGAAACTGGGTGGTCTTTTAAGGGTTGCACTGAAAAGTAAAGTATTCCCATTGTACTCACTCATCAGAGAACATTCTGAAGACCAGCCTGGCCTTAATAGCACAAGAAGAACCCTCTCACCAGGAGGACCCATCTATCACACAGGGAAGAAATAAAGGAAAAATACTGCAATTGGTCACAATAACTACAATGCTGATATTAGAGTTGATTTCTCTTTTCTGCTTTGTGCACATCTATTCATTATTTCTTTTAACAATGAACACATATTACCTTTAATAGCAAAAGAAAGCCACACGCAAAGCGCAATCTGTCCTATTATGCTCATCCACCACCCTTGTCACTGCCTTCTGACGGAGCCTGTTCCCCGCTGTGAGTGGCTCTGACAGCTCCTTGGCCAGTGGCATCGACCAGGTTGGGTTGCTCATGCTCAGAATTACATGGAGGCTTCCTTGAAGCCTTACGGACCTGGAGGAGCAACCCATAAATACTATCAGTTACATCTCTGGAAAGCGGCTATTAATATGTGGCCCAGTTATCCTCAATTCATGACGATTTTGTCCCAAGAGCCTACTTGACATGTCTGGAAACATTTATGGTGGTGACAAGTTTAGGGCAGGGTATGCTTCTGGCCTCTAGTGCAAAAAGACTGGGGGTGCTGTTAGTAAATTGGCCCAATTAAATGCTCAAAAGTACGAAGGCTGAGAAACTAGGTGGACCCACGATGATGTCATAAGACACACACAAAGAGAGGACTGAGAGTGTCGCCGGCTCTTTGGCGCATCCTGCAGCTCAGCCTGATGACACAGTTGCCCTCATTCTCAAGACTGATGACCACATAGACGCGATCTCTGACGAAGCGTGGTGCCACACACGGGATTTATAGACTCGTGAAAGCGGGCCGTCGTGCGTGTCTCACAGGCCCTCGTCCTCGGGACTGCCGGGTAAGTTAGTGTTTTACATAACTTGAAAGCGACGTCTGTATGATGGCTGTGAGAAGTCTGGAGAGAATCCGCTCTGGTGTTTTGCATAGGAAATTGTTGCCGACATGAGGAGGAGTATGTGGAAACAAGGAAGGAATGTTGTGACGGTTTGTCAGTCACGAGTAACTTCAAATCACGCAGTTATTACCGTCATTTGTGTACATGTCCGTCACTTTGCCTTCATCTGTTATGGATTTGAGAGATGAAGGAGAACAGAAATGACATCATAACAATATTCAGAAGTATCTTGTAACATTTCTATTACACATTCTGTTGTCAAGGGTTATTAATTGCCTACATGTTGGTTCTAAATTTAAAACAAATGTTACAAGAGCATCTCAGTTTGAGATGGTTGTATAAAAGTTTCCAGTTATGAAAATTATTTCTCAACCATTAAAGTATAGTGTTCTCCGTACTTCATCCACCATACCCTTTCCTGTGCTTTAACCTAGAAACCTCCTTGTACCCACACTGAGTCTTTTTCTTTTTTTTTTTTTTTTTTTTGTTCGTGCGATTTCTTTTTGTCAACTACATCTTCACCAAATACTCCCGCTGTCTACGAAATGAACAGAACTGCCGTGTCGACACTTTCTTCTATATCGCACTATTTAAGTTGCATTAATTTTAAGGGTCCTAAGAAGAAGCCACTGGAAGTTTTTTGGTAACCTACATTTTGGTAATTTACAAACCTGCTATACAGTATGGATCAATACTTGATTTTGTATTCACATAATTCCTCAATAACCATGTTTATTTGTAAAGAAGAAGAGATGACCTGGAAATAATATTTTCTACAGAGGGGTAAATGCCTAGTCTTCCAGAAGGGCACATATGATGATCCAAAGGAATACATGTTTGGTAGTGAGATTTCAGCCAGAAATAGTGGACTAGTAAAGATATTTCATAGCAAAATAGATTTCCTGGCTTCCTCAGTCCATTACTCAAAGGTCATGGCCTTCTACAAAAGCCAGATTTTGCTCCATTGTGAAGAACTAATGCTACATCTAGTGTAGTGAGCATTAAAAAGAGGTTTTAAAACTGAAAATATTTTTCTTAATGCTCAATCTAATACCTTAACACATATTGCAATAGATGATTAAAAATAAAAACAGCCTATCAACAACACAGTTTGATTTAGGGACATATGTAGTTTTGATATTTTTTTAGCATTTGTATACCTGGAGAACCTAAACCTTAATGTCATGGTAAGAGTCATTTACAACTTCATAGTTTGTTATATTTTTACAAATTCTATAATATACTGATTACTTATTTTCCTTTTGTCCCAGATTCAACTTTCTCACAACACACACTCTGTCAATAACTATTGTCTTTTCACCCTGATTGTCCTTACATTGTAAGAACTATGCTTACTACTTGGTACTCTTTCTGATGCTCAATTTAACATTTTATTTGGTATTATTTTATTGATTCCCACTACTCTTCCATTAAAGGTTCTCCATCTCTTCCATGAAGAGTTTGAGAGTAGGTTAAAATGCAGTAGGCATGCCCTATTTATAAATGGGTTCTTCCTAAAATCATGTACTTTATGCTTTCAACATATTTGTCTAGATCTTCTAAAATATCCTATATGAGATGCTGTGATGAACTTTGAAAATAAGCACAGCCATTATTAATTCAGATATTGGATTTATAAAACTCTGGCTGTATTTTTGAAGATTACATTATAAGGAAATTAAATCCCAGTTGTCCTGCACAGTCGCCTTTACATATCACACAATTCCATGTTACTTATCCTTTACACCCAGCTCCCAAATATATACAGCAGGAGTTCCTGGTACTAACTTCCTTCTTTCCAAAGAAGAACAGAATTTAAGTGCTTGGCATGTGAAACTGTTTCTAAAAATGACACAAAAAATCCAGTATTTTAGTATTATAAATAATGTTTGACTAATTTTTCATGCCTACATCTTAACATCTGAGCAACTACTTTAAAGATAATAATACACAATTTATTAATGATTGTGTATCTCCTAATGTTATGTTCTGAAGTTCTGTATCATTGTTTTTATTTTTTTCTCCTTAAAATAAAGTTGAAAAAGAAAGAGTTTAATCTTCCCCCACCCTCAGGGCATTGTGGCCCCTCCAACCACCATCCTGTGGCCTTTCTAACTGCTTTCACTGGCCTTGTGTCATGCAGACTGCAGGGAAAGGGTCCCTACCCATCTGAGGGAGAAGACTTTATTTCCCTCTCCGCCACATTAGAGAGGTTCTGTAATGGGCAGTCCTAACTACCTATGCTTGCTCTGTCCAGCACAGATGAAGAAATAGCTTGGAGGTCCCAGGCAGAATGTGGAAATAAAGAATGTAAACCATTAAATTATCTTCACAGTACTTAACTATGCACCTTTGAGACCTGACTGGTACTTCATGACTTCTAGGCTATTGTACACCTAGAAATTTCCTGTATGCTAAATTAGTTTCTGTCTGGTTTCTATGACTTGCAGCTAAAGCTAGCATAAACGAGCCAGCATCAAATATTTTGCTGTGAAGAACCCTGTAATCTTCTATTGTTTTAATTCCAACCCTAGCAATGAGTCTTTCTGACCCTTAGCACTGGTCAGACAGCTCCTGTCTTATACAGGACCATTCTTGAGTGCTCTTAGAGCCCTTAATGCCTTGTGTTTTCTATAAAGTAGAAAGAACAACCAAAAAAAAAAAATCTTCAAATACTAAGGGAGGCAAATAGCATAAGGCCCAAGAACAAGTTATTTTTCTTTTTCCACTTCAAATGATGCTTAAACCTCAGCTGGTTTCTTTTCAGCAGTTTACCACCACATCTAAAAATCTAAGCTTTGGCTGCATTAGTAGCTGCCCTGAATTCCAAATTACCCTGAACACACGTTCCTAATCATGGAGATCTTGACTGGAACAAAATTTGTTCTCTGTGTAGAAATCATGTTGCAAAAGCAGTTTCTCCTCTGACCAAATTAGCTGTGTACATATTACAAATAAAAATATATGTAGAGGCAAGTGGATTACAAAAATGTGTTTCCTTGTAAATGATCCATGTGACCTCAGATTATTGTGAGTAGGGAGAGCCTGGTAAAAATTCGGTGACCAAAACAACTGGTGCCCATAAACTATCCAGATGTAGACCAAATTCCCACCAGTGGATAATTTACCAAAGAAAGGGGATGTGAAAGTAGTGAGGGAAGAAAGCTTCAGATATTTATCTTAAAATCCTAAAATGCAATCAATCTAGCTCTTAAAATCCAAAGGTGAATACCATGAGAAAAACATAGACGTTCATGTGTTTGCACCCAGTGTAACACGGTCATAATTTTTAAACAAATTTTGCATTTAAATTTGTGTGGCGTTTATTTTTTTAAAGAATTTTTTTATTTTATTTATTTATTTTTTTCTTGTTTCAGAACCTTTGTTTGTTTATTCACTCATTTTTATTTTTTATTTTTTTATTTTATTTTATTTTTTTTTTTTTGAGGCAGGGTCTCATATAGTTCAGGCTGGCCTTGAGCTCACTTTTGTAGCCCAGGCTGGTCTCGAACTCACACTGATCCTCCTGCCTCAGCCTCCCAAGTGCTGGGATTACAGGCGTGAGCCACCACACCCGGCCTATTCACTCATTTTTATGGCTGGCTTAGCCTGCCCCGAGGGCAGGGCTGACCGCAGCATGTGGTGCCGGGGATCAAACCACAGTCCCTGAAGCCGCCCAAGCTTTCCCAAGCAGGCACTTTAGACCACTGAGCCATCCTGCCAGGCCCCTATGTGGCATTTATCAAGAAAATAAAACATGCTTTTTTTCCAACAGCTTTTATTTTATTTTTATATTAAACCTAGAGAGATTCTTTAGTGTGGAACCTTCTCTTTTGAAGACAGTCACACTATGAAATGCTTAAAAACATATGAGTCCACATTCTGACAACACTAAATTCTCCTGTTTTCCTTGGGAAAATCCTTTTTCTCATGTGTATGCCTCAGGACCATGAAACAAAACTGAAGTTTTGCACATCAGAACTCAATGTGAAAGTAAGGCCAACAGTGGAATGCTCGTGTTCCCTCTCCTCCTGGGATTATAACATTGACCTTGGATTATAACATTCATTGGTTCTTTGTCTAACAAACAGAAGTAAGCAAATTTTGCTAAATATTAGGCCTGCTAAAAGATCAAGATTTTCAGTGTTGAACTTCCAGACAATAGTCACTAAACTTCCATACTAAAAATATATAGTGAATTCTTTGAGATAACAAATTATATGTATTTTGTGAAAGAAACTTTTCATTTAGATGAGTATCAAATGCATCTTCTCTGCCATTTATGTAATAAAATGAAAGGTAGTATGACCATTGTTTGTTATAGGTGACAAGTAACAAACTAAGACTCAAAATAAGCCAGGTGTGGTGGTGCACACCTGTAATCCCAGCACTTGAGAGGCTGAGGCAGGAGGATCAGGATGACTTTGAGACCAGCCTGAGCTACAAAAGTGAGTTCAGGGCCAGCCTGAACTACATGTGGAACCTCTCTCAAAAAAGACAAAAAAAAAAAAAAGTTTCAAAGAGTATTCTTATTAGAAATATAAATATATTTACAAATTATCCTGCTGTTTTAGCCTCAAATAGTAGTCAGGACCTGTTATGGTTTATGTCTAGCTGTCCCCCCAAAAGCCCCATGCAGTTATGGGGTGGGAAATACTAGAGTTTGAGAATTAGCTCATGATCCACTGGGATTATGTGTTTTAGTACTGCTGGGATTATGAGTTTGATCTGAGATGGCTATCCTGAGGTAGAGAGCCTGAATGTAATATAAGAGAGACAGAGAAATAGAATATCTCTCTGTTGTTCTCTGTTGTTCTCTGTTGCCCTGGTTGGTCGGTCTTCTCTGCTGTTCTCTGTTGCCTCTGTTGCAATAGTTCTGCGGCCATGAACTGCTGCCGTCTGCGATGGGCCAGTCCGCCTTCTAGCCGGCCAAGTACAGATTGAAACCTCCAGTCTCTGTGAACTAAATAAAGCTTTCCTTCCTTCATTCTGGGTGTTGGGCATTTGTTCCAGCAATGACAGAAGAGCAACTGAGACAGAATTTGGTATGGAAGGAGAGGGGTTGTTGCCATGACTAAACAGACCATGTGCATCATGAGATTTTGGAAATGGCTTACAGGAAGAGATAGGAAATTTTCGGAGAGGTTGCCTACTTGCAAAGAGCTAGAACAGCTTTGGCTGTTCTGTTTGAGAGATTCTGGTCAGAGCTCAGACCAGACAACTGATAGAAGACATGCCTGTAAAGACCAGGTTGAGGTGGTTTCTGCTGGGAAGAAGGACTGCACTGATTGTTGGACTCCAGATGATTTGTGCTGTGGCTTAGCCGAAAGCCTGTCTGAGTTTTGCTCATGCCCCGATACTTTGCCTAAGACTGAGATTAAGCATGGTGAACTGATTATGCTTTCAAGAGACATTTCAAAGCAGCAAACTATTGGGGCAGTGGCATGGTTGTTATTGGCAGCTTTTAGCCAGATTTATATTGAAACGCAAGAGCAAAGAGCCAAGCAAGATGACTTAAAATGTTGTGAGTTTGGCCAGGAAAGAAGCTCTGATAAAGCTGTGGACTGCAAAGATGGAGCTGAAAGGATCTCCATTGCTGGAGAGATACCAGAGAATCAAAAAGATGGCCTGAGGCCATTACAGCAGGTGACAGCTCTCTACCCTTAGCAGCTTTAGAATTGTAAAGGAGATTTTGCCTTGAAAAGAAAGCTGCAGAACCCCAAATTCCAGAATGGTGGCAGAGACCAAACCAGGTCCCAAAATGGCACCAGCATGGAGATTTTGTTTCTCAGAATCAGGGTCAGAGTGCTCAGCAATCCAGGCTCTGGGACCCTACAGCTGAGAGAGAAGGAAGCCTGTCTACTGCTCCAGCTGGTAGCAGACCATGGCATCATCCACATGGCATTGGTTTTATGCTCATTCAGAATGCAGTTGTTAGGTTAAGAAGGCTTCCATCTTGATTTCAGAAGAAGGCCTAGGAGGCCAGGCAGTGTGCCCCTGAGAGGGCAGTGTGTGAAGCAGAAAGTAAAAAGTCAATTCAGTGGAAATCCCAGAAGTTTGGAAAAGCCAGAAACATGGAACATCTAAAAGAAACTATAAAGAGGAAGCAAAGACAGCCTAAGAGAGAAGCCATGAGAGTTACCACCAAGAGTACTATAGGGCATTCCCTGTAGGAATTTTGCAGCTCACAATTCAGTGCAGACTGCTTCAGATGTTCCAGCTGGAACTACAGGATGTGATGTTTGCCCTGCTGTATTTTGTCTTTTTGTTTATTTGTTTGTTTGTTTTTAGTAAATGTTTTCCTCCATTTATTTTCTGTATTCCGTAAAAACAAACAAACAGAAACCCCTCACATTTAATACGAATGGTTTAAAACACATTGCATCCAAGCAAACTCTCACTCATCCTGACAGCTGGTGGATGTTCTGGATGTTAGCTAGGTGGCCCCCGATACTTTCTGCAAGCAGAGCTCTCTTCAATAGATTACATGCAAGAGGTAAAAGTTGTCCAGCCACTTTGTGAAAATAATGTGATCCATAGCAAAAGAGGTCCATTCCCAGCTCCAGGCCCACGCCATAGTCACCTAAATCATTAGCAAACCGCTCAAAGGTCATCACTACCTGGGTGGGAGCAAAGGCTTTGAGTCTCTCCTCATCACTTGTAGCCTCAACAATGATTTTGCAGAATTTTTTGAGGTCAGCATCTGCTTCAGGAAGTTCTCCGTACCCAACATCATTTTTATCTTCTGAATCAATCAAGCCTGCACCATGAAAGGTCTTTGTCACAACTTTCCTGTCTCTCTGTTTCACCTTCACGGTTCTCTTTTCCAAGGAGCACCCCAATTTTCTTGCTGCTTGTGAGTTTTTCAAGAAACTAACTTTCTTTTTATCTGTTACATCTTCAAGTCTTTTCATCAAAAATAATTTGACTGCAGCAAACCTTATTTCCAGTCTGAACAATTACGCAATTTTTCTTTGCTTCATTTGTACCAGTATATACAGGAAGTTTGTCAGAAAAAATCTCTGAAATACTCCATATGGTACTGAGCTTTGTTATCACCAACAATAATGGCCTGGAACTCAGGAGGATCATAGTAAAACCTCAGTGAAGTTTACAGCTCAAGGCTATTGATTTTTCCTTCATGTTTTCCATCAAGAATATCATAAGGGCCCACTAACTGTAGTCTAGTGCTTGTGCAGAATGCATTAGCTGGCTTTTCAGGATCAAGTTCTTCACAAATCTTCCAGAAGTGATAGAAACCTTCAGATAAGGAGAGCTTATAATGGTTTTCTACTTCTTTTTGAAGATGACTGAAGACATCAGCTTCACAGGATTTGCTTTTCTTTGCATCTCCTGTCTTTGCCCACTGGTGCCCCTCCCTGCTGGGCCTGCACTTCCCTCCACCACTGACCATTCAGCAGCTGTTGCGCCCTCCCTCGGTGCCTTACCTTGTGACTGCTTCTCAGCTTGGTGCTGCCCTGATGGATTTTAGACTTGTGTTAGTCCCAATGTTTTGTATTCCCCTGTTGTTTACAAGTTTGGAATGGCAATGTTCATCTTGTTCCTTTGAATTTTGGATGTGTTTAACTTTTATTTTGTATAGGAGCTCACAGTTAAGAGTTTGCCTTGGATCTTGAAGGAGACCTGGTACTTGGACTTTTCAGCAGTACTGAAACTGTTGGGACTTTGGCAACTCTTCCAGATGGACTAAAATGTCTTTTGCACAGAAGGATATGCATGAGACTTTGGGGGTCCAGGAGTGGAATGTTATGGTTTGGGTCTAGTTGTACCCTCAAAGCCTCATGCAGTCATGGGTGGGGAATGCTAGAGTTTGAGATTTAGCTCATGATCCACTGGGATTATGTATTTTAGTACTGCTGGGATTAAGATTGTGGTCTGAGATGGATATCCTGAGGCAGAGATCCTGAATGTAATAAAAGAGAGACAGAGAAATAGAATCTCTCTCTACTGCTTTCTGGTTTGTTGGTCTTCTCTGTTGTTCTCTGTTGCCTCTGTTGCAATAGTTCTGCCACCATGAGCTGCTGCTGTCTGCCATGGACCAGTCAGCCTTTAGCCAGGTGAGTATAGACTGAAACTTCCAGTAACTGTGAACTAAATAAACCTTTGCTTCCTTCATTTTGGGTGTCAGATATTTGTTCCAACAATGAAAGAAGAGTAACTGAGACAGAACAATAGACCAATTGCTCTGGATTTAACTGTACTATAAGTTAAAACTGTGGATTATAGGAAATATATGCAAGCTCAAAATATTTATTAATTATTGACATATCACTCCTATAAAATCCTCAGACATCATTAAAAATTATTTGTTTGAGTAAAACTATCTGAAAAAGAAGGGCTATGCATGTGTCTGTGTGTGTGTTTCCTTTTGCAACAAGTTGAGACATCTGTTAAATAAATGCATACGTCAAAACACATTCTTTTTGGCCTTTTCACTTTTCATGTTTATTCTTATCCAAGTAGTTTGCCATATCGTGTCTAAGTTTCTCAGTTTATCTATGAAATTTATCATCCCTAAGTTTCCAGGTTAAGAATCTCCATTTCTAGCAGGCCCTCAGGTGACAGTGGTGCTGTGGCTATTAATCTAGGAACCACATTTGAGAAGCCTTTCTATGGGCACTGACTTTAATCTTCATATTTTGCTTTTTAAGTGGCAGGGAGATTCTTTTCTAACTTGATTCCTATAACCCTTTGGATTCAAATTAACCAGAGTAAAATCTGAAAAAAATATTTCTTTCTTTACCTGATACATTTATCTGCCCTACGATTGCCAATATTTTAAAATGACATGCCTCTTTATCTCCTCTAAATTTTTTTTTTGTCTTTTTGAGACAGGGTCTCACTATGCAGTTCAGGCTAGCCTTGAGCTCACTTTTGTAGCCCAGGCTGGTCTCGCACCGATCCTCCTGCCTCAGCCTCCCAAGTGCTGGGATTACAGGTGTGAGCCACCACGCCCGGCTATCTCCTCTAAATTTTTATCAATTAACTAAACACAAAAAATTTTGAAATCATCTTAGTAAGTTTGAAAAAAAAAAAGAAAGAAGAGTGACAGAGAAAAAAAAGAAAGAAATGGAAACAAATCAGTTTATTTATTTATTTGGCACTAGGAACCAAACTTCAGGATCTTACTCTTTCCAGCCAGGTGTTTGGGCTGCTAAGCTGTATCCCTGGTCTTTCCCTGTCCATTTATTTATTTACTTATTTGTTTGTTTGTTTGGTTGTTTTTATTATGGCCAGCTCAGCCTTCCCTGGAGGTTGGGCTGGTGCAGCATGTGGTACCAGGGATCGAACCTCAGTCCCTGAAGTTGCCTAAGCTTTCCTAAGCAGGTGCTTTAGGCTGCTGAACCATCTTGCCAGCCCCTCACTGTCTATCTATCTATCTATCTATCTATCTATCTATCTGTCTATCTATTTATTTATGTTTATTTCTTTAATTTAACAATGGTTATATTACATATTTTCATCATCGGATCAGTTTAGATTAATAGATATAGCCTCCCTGTCTATTTAAAGCAGAAATTCTCCCATTAATATCAAGTAATTAGACTTGTATACTTTTTTTCCATTGCATTTAAGGATTCCAGAAGGTTTTATAGTCAGTTAAGGTAAAATTTTATTCCAAATAGATTATAAGGGCTGGGGAGATAGCTCAGTGGAATAAACACTTGCCTGGCAAGCACAGGGTCCTGAGTTCAGTCCCTGGTACCACAAAAAATAAAAAAAAAACAACCAAATAGATTGTAATCCATTTATTTAATGGGATAAGTCATTATAACCACGAATATGGTATATTATGTTTACGTTCTTAGGAAGACTTTTTTCTGCTTTAAGTTTGTGTTAACTTAGCAGTTACAGAGAGCCAGGTATCTGGATGTGAAAAACAGGTAACCTGATGAAGAGCACAGCTTTTACCAGCCAAAGCTCAACAGAAAACACAGAGAGCTGGGGATGTAGTTCAGTGTAGTGTGTCACCTTATGTGGCAGGCCCTGGGTTCACTCCTCAGTGCTGTGGAGAACTCCGAAGAAGATGGTGTGAAGGGACACTCTTTAGCAAAATTAATAAAAGCTATAATCATGTCCCACTGCTTCTCCTTGCTTGCTTTGATGTCTACCAAGAACCCAACACCAAATCCAGCCCAGTAAAGCAGTTCACAAGGTGCCAAGTATGTAACTAACTGACAAATAGTTTTTAAATTGAGGAATAAATGGAATTCATATCATTTTGACACTACTCTCCAAATGCTGTTTTTTGAGACAAAAGCCTGTGATAAGAGTTGGTGGCTAAAAAGGCGGAGGAAAAGCAATGTGAAATACCTGCAGTGAGCACGTGTGTGTGTGTCTTGGTGTGGGTGTGCTGTTGTGGCTGACTGTTGTCATCAATGGACGTACTACAGAGCATGGTTAGAAGTTGCCCTGGACTTTCAGCTCCCAGCTCTCCTTTGGAGAACTGTCAGGTTTCAAATCCACTAAATGGGGCTCCAGCTGATTTTCTTCTCACCTGCATGCTATGCTGTACCTAGTTCCATCTCTCAGGAAGAGCTTTCACTGTGTGACTCCTACAGACCAGACGGACAAAGTACCTAGATCTTGCAGTGACTCTCCAGGGCCCTTCAGAATCCTGCACACCGACCTTCATGGAGAGGCCTAACGACCTGCTTCCCACACATTTGAGTATGATCACATATGCTGGGAAAAACAAAGAGAAAGAAGAAATGCTACCCTGCCCCTGCTTAGGTACACGAAGAAAACATTGAAACTCTGTGTATGCTGTGGACTAGAGAGTAGGAATATGTCCGAAGACTATGTAGCTTTGTAAAAATAAATGGAAATGCATCCACAAAGAATTAGATGTTACAAAATGATCTTTTACAAAAATGAAGCTACCACTTGCTACCTTTTCAATCCCTCCTTCCCATCAAATGACTCAAAACAAGAAAGTAGAGTCTCTAGTAAGCTTTGATCTGTTGTGGTCAGGAATGCTAGCCTAGACCTCCTTGGGCACATAAAAAAAATGCCACAGTGCTTGTTTAAATATTCCCTTTTCTCTGGGAAACATGGAGTTTCTGTATTAAGGGTCTGCTTCACTTCTAGTCTTTACTTTCTTAATGGCTTCTCATTTTTTTCAGAATAATCAAGAAGTCAAAGTTTCTTAGTATTTTTTTGGGGGGGATTTTAAGAATCAATTTGTGTTGGAGAACTCTGGGGTAGGTACACACTGCATTAAATGAAAGAAAGACCACTTACTGTATTGCTTACATTTTGCTCTGCAAAAAAAAGCAAGCTAAAAATAGGTTTTGGTCTGTTTGAACTGTAGTCCCATGTGAACCACTTTATTCTGAGATGAAATGGGCATGATTTTGGTACATGAGAAATTTAACCAAGGAAGATAGTTATTGAACTAAGTTTTCTGGACACAGGTGGAGGAGTGCAATAAATTGAAGCCAGGCAAGCCTTCTGATATGGCACAATCCTTTGAATCAAGCTTTTTGATGACATTAGATGTTTGACTCAAAGGAAGTCAAACAAAAGCTACCTTCTGAGATGTTTTGTCTCATCAGCTTTACTTTCTATTGCACTGTGAAACTGTCCAAGTGACATTATGGGACATTCCCATATAGTAAGTCATACTTCATAGAGCTTATTTCTTTTAAACATTTCTAATAGAATATTGTTAAAGCCAAAATCTGTTTTAGTAGTACAAGTTTCTGAAAGTTAGGAAACTTACTCCATTCTTATCTGTATCTTGCAGAAACCTGGTACAAAACACAAGCTAAAGTCTAACTGCCTATCCTACACTGTACTAGTCTTTGTTCTTGAGAAAAGAGGACAAAATCCAGTACACCTCTGTTTTCATCTCAGTACATAGGGTTAGTAACAGTTTCTACCTACCAGATCAGTTGGTATGAAATCAACTATGTAACTCACATAAAGGACGTAGAACAATGCCTTGTGCATGCTCAGAATCTCTGCTACTAGTGCCTTATAAAATGCCTCTTCTGTAGACATTGACTCATTCATAATGTACTTTGCACAAACACTTCCTGTAATGCCACAATGTAATTACTTGGCCCCAAATTTTGTTAGACCTAAAACTACAATACTTAAATCCAATGAGGAAAAAGAAGAAAAAAAGAAAAGAAAACTACAGAAAACACAGGAGTGTTTTTGTGAAAGTAGAGACCCTTTTTCTTGGCCCCTGAAATGTCCAAAGTAAGGCTCTCAGCCCTAACATCAGAGGACTCTTGCACAGTTCTATTAACAGTAAAGACGGACAATTGGACAGGCTTGTTAAAATAATCTCATTCACAAGTTTAGATTTCTCTAAACTGGCTTCTAACTAACTCACCCAGTACTGTACGAATGAGCACAGAGGCAATACAAAAATGAGAACCCTGCTTCCAGTCATTTTCTCTGCCTGGTTTTAGACATTCATCCCAGTATTATTGCCACCTCCCTGCTCACCCCTCACCCAGAAGGGAAAGAAAGAGTTACCACAGGTGGAAAATTGCTTCTGGCATTAATCCTCCAAACTCAGATCAAGAAAATGGATATCAGTAATCTCTTCTGAAATAGCTGCCATGGTTCGTTTTAGTATCATAATGGAAACAGAAGGGGAAGCAAGACTTTCTGGCCACTTTCAAAGAAACTCACTGAAAAAAATAGAACAAATGAGCATCTGTGCGTACTAAAATTCCAATTTCGTCCAACTTGATGAGAAAGCAGAAGCGAGGCCTCGCTCTCTCATTCCCAACGGGCTTTTACCAGGAGGCAGACTCCTGAGTTATCAGACTCCGAATTTTTCCCAATTCCTTCTTTTTCCAGTTTGCTTCTTGTGGTTAACTCCATTACTAACTTACAGCGGTAAACACCTGGAGTCTATCAAAAACAAAGACAGGCTTATTCCATGGGCACAGCCCTGCCTCGTGAACACCCTGAGCAGAAACAAACTACATAATATAAGACTGGAGCAGGAATATGTTTTTTATGACGTGCCAGCATGAGGGGGATCAAAGGCTAAAGCCAAATAAATAGCACTGGGCACCAGCAGAGGAAGCATATTTGGACTTTAAAATAATCAAAAACAAACGTGAAGAGCACTGACACTCCCCACATTCCGTGGACATATTTTCCTCTTTTTAGACACAGCTGAAACGTGTCAGGAGGTTTTGAAGCTCAAGAAGAATCCTTCCTTTCACTGAGGTTGTGACAATAACCAAAAAGACTGGGCTTGAGAGGATCAGCCCTCCCCGCACCTCCTTCCCACTCTGCAGCCGAACCCCGCCCCTTCTTTTATTGGTCTCTTATTGAATTTACTTTGGCCACATTATCAAATTTGCCAGCTAACATTAACCCATTGATTGAGCTGGCTGCCCCTTATCTAAAACATCTCTAGGCAAACTGAAACAATCTGTCTGCCATGCCCTGATTGGCAGGACAAATTTTTTCAGGTGGTATAACCAGCTCCCTCCAAACCCAACCTTCTTTTAGCATGGCAGAATGATAGGAAGAAGATGTGAGCGAGCAGTCGTCGCTTGTGTGGTTAGTACTTGCAGTGTATTAACCCAAACAATTGTGAAAGATTAGTTGTACTGAAGAAAAAAAAAAAATGTTGCGGATGGGGGGCCCAGCACCAAGAGGAGGAAGAGGTAGATATGAGAGCCGAGAACTGACAGGCTCAACCTTGAGGGCAAAGAGCTACATCTGTATTTGATTTGTCAGGGATTTACATTAGTGAAACTTTAACTCTGCAGATGATACATAAGATTACACTCACAGAACAAGCTTATGCAAATATAGCTTAAACTCCATGGTATGTGGCCCAGACAGTGAGTTTGGCAGATTTCATTGAGTCTGGTGGCTGGATCTAATAAATTCATTTACATGAAGGATTAGGACATCTGGAAAAGTAGCATGGTGGTTTATTGAAACATAAATAACATTAATTGGAAGGTTACAGGTATGCAAAACACTTGGTGCAGGCAATGCAAAATGTTGTAAAGCTACTTCCCAGTTCAAATAAAGCACAAGTGAAAAATATCTTGCAAACACAAACAGCAAAACAATTTCCAGGATCTAATTGAAATGTCACTTTGAATAGCGAGAGTGAGAAAGGAAACCCACTTATTTCTCCACCATGCCTCTGCAGTGAACTCCATTGTCCGAATCTGCATGAGGCTACCCTCTTGATAGACATCTTGGGCACTAATTAGCGGCTGCAAGGTACTAATGTAATTAAGTTTATTTTCAGTTAGAAACCCCCAAACTGTCATGGCATTTTGCACACAGAAAAGCACGGTTGAGATCCCAAGCTATTTCTACCATGAGTTTATTTTGATTTTACTGCTGTAATATATACTTGCTGGTAATGCAGGTGACCGGTTAATGTCTTGTGGAGTTGGTTACCATCAGCATAATAACAAATTACCCAGAGGAAAATGAGCAAAGATTGATATCATATGATTTAAAAGCTGAGAGGAAAGCTCAGGTGGTTTACAATCATTTGAGTACCTCAAGATTAATTTATAACTCGGTAACCCATTCAAACTTCCCTTCATCATTTATCCCCAAATAGAAAAAGATCACTTAAACAGCTCAGTCACCCCAGGTCCTCCTGCTTGAAGCAATAGCAAGACATTCCTTTTATGAGGGCCTTTTCCACTGTAAGTCATTATCCGAATGCGGACTTTGAGAAGTCATGCAAATGACTTCCTGTGTCCACAGGAAACCCAGCATTCTCTGGCGGCGGGGAGAGGAGGGGCACCCCTTCAGAGCTTGGGGGTGGGTTTGACAGTAAAGCAATTGAGACCTGTTTGATCAAAATTGAAAGAGTACTCACAACAAAAAAGAAGTTATAAATGAACTACAAAATTTAGTGAAAAGATTCACATACTTCGGAGAATGATTTTATAAGATTTTCTTTAAAAGCTTAATACTCTAAGTAATCTTGACTCCGACGATAAGAAATTGAACAACATGACTTTTGCTTTTAAAGTAGTTAGTAGAAAACCCGATATGGTGGCACATGCCTATAATCCCAGCACTGGGAGACTGAGACAGGAAGATTACCTTTAAATTTGAGGCCATCCTGGGTTATATAGGGAATTCAAGGCCAACCTGAACTACATGGTGAAACCTTGTCTCAAAAAAGAAAAAACAAAAAAAAAGCAGCTAATAATACCAGAAAAAAGCATTCTTCACTGGCTATTCATATTTTAACTGTCACCATCATAATTTCAACTCACAAAATATACAAAATTCTAATACAACTTTTGATAGAATTTCTGCCAGAAATTAAATATAATGTAACTGTAATAGATTAACTGCCATATACTGGCCAGAAAGGTAATGCCCCTATGTTTTTTGAAAGATAAAAAGTCCAAAGAATTTTTCTATAAGTAACTAAATAACAATAGGCATATTACAAAATATCAGTTCATATTTATTAACTCCTATGGCTCTCCAAAAAACAAAGCAATTTAATTTAGCCTTAGTTTTATGTGGAAATACCATTTGATACAATGATAGGCCATGAACATTTTTCAGGGAGTATGTATTTCTAATAGATTTCCCTTATCAAAATGCTTCCCCCAATGAGATGCCTGACTCCCAATACCTCAAGGATGTCAAGAGTTACTTCTCTACCTACGCTGGCCAGTCTAAAAGGTTTTCTCAATTCGGGCCAAAGAGCTCAGCAAATTAAAGCTCCTGCAAGCAGATTCAGGGGCCAGGAGTTTGATCACCAGTCCTTCTGTGCCAGCCTGATCCTGGGGCACACTGAGACAGCAATTGAGACTGGGTGTGGTGGTGCATGCCTGTAATCCTGGCTCTGGGAAGGCTGTAAACAGGTGAGTCACTATGAGTCCAATCTAGTAGTGAGACCCAGAGTGCCCTGTAGCCCCTTCCCTAATATACAAAATAAATAGATAAATAAATAAATAAATGGTTTTCTTTAAATTTCACCTGTAAAAGAATTTCATGCTTGGAAGGTTAATGGTCTCCTGGCAAAAATAAATGTAATTCATAAGTGATACAAGGCCTTGATGGCCAGAATAACTAAATGACCAGCAAAAAAGCTATTCATCTAATTAAACTTTCAAGATGATTTTAACAAAACTTCAGTTTTACAAAAAAACTAGTTTTTTGTTTGTTTGTTTGTTTGTTTTTGTTTTGTTTTGGCTTGGTTTTTTGCAGTACCAGGGATTGAACGTGGAACCTTATGCTTACCAGACAGGCACTTATTCTACTGAGCTATCTCCTAGGCCCATTAATTTCTTTAGGCACTTCTATAAAACTAAAATTAGTCTTCAGATACTATCAGCATGGTTTCACACACATCTCATCAGTGTTTTGACATAATTCTGACCACTAGGAAGAGAGGGCTCAAGAAGAAACATGTATTGGCTTACAGTAAATAATTAGGCTAGGTTCTAGTAACAGTCTCACAGCCACATGGCGGATGAGGAAGAAAAACCACAGACTAGGGCCCAGCGGGATGGCTCAGTGGTCTAAAGCCCCTGCTTGGGAAAGCTTGGGCGGCTTCAGGGACCGCAGTTCGATCCCTGGCACCACATGCTGCGCCAGCCCTACCCTCGGGGCATGCTGAGCCAGCCACAAAAATGAGTGAATAAACAAAGGTTCTGAAACAAGAAAAAAAAAAACAAAACAAAACCACAGACTATGAGAGGCAACACACAGAACTCACAGAGGTCAAATTCGAGACATGTTTCCTCTGAAAATTCATCTACAGTTTTTATGAATTTGCCCTCCGTAAATCTCATCCACATGACTAGAACACAATGTAGATTGCCGAAAACATACCAAGCACCCTTTGGACTTAGAAATGATGCCATATGTCCTTAATTTTCTGTGACCAAATACAAAGAATTTAGGAACACTGACGTGATAATTGAGAACAAAACTGGCTGTACACAGGTACAAATCTCATGGAAAAAGTGACCATTTACCAGACCAAATACCCTGGCCACGTTGCTCAGTGTGTGTCTTCACTTACCTACGAAGTAGAGGTAACAGTAGCACCCAGCTGGTGGCACTGCAGCAAGGACAAAAGCCGTACTATAGATTTCATGGCACATTCGTGGAACCACGACTACCTTAGCTCTGTTGCTGTTAATACCATCTCAGTGAACCTAATAGTCACTGCTTACTGATGCCATCTATGATTTCTAGAAAGAGCTGAAATATGTCAATAGTTTGCAGAGAATAATTTATCAAAGGAAACGCAGTTCCAAAGCAAGTAATAACCGCAGACTTAGGAGCAGCTCACCAGTATGAAAAATACAAATATTTTTTTTTCCTTCAGGGTTTTTTGGCAGTAATGCAGATGGAACTCAGGACTTTGTGCTTGCCAGCTTGCCTGGCAGGCACTTATGCCGCTAAGCTATCTCCTAGGCCATTCTTTCCTAATAGAAAACTTGAGGTGATTTAGAGTGCCTTATTTGTGAACTATACAGAGTTAGGTAGCCTTATATTAAAGACATCAATCATGAGTCAGAGAAAGAAAAACCTTAGAGTCAAAAAAGTGTATATCAAAGAGGTAAGAATGGGTAGAGAAATTTCTAACACAGAGGTTCAAAGGAGGGAAGTACACAGCAGTGAAGAATGTGACTTACTCCAAACAGTCATAAACAGTGGGGAACAGAGACCACGAGAAATATCGATGCACATACCTTCAAATTAACCAAACTTTATACTGTCCACTTATCATTTTAAGTCTAAAAAGATATGGAAAAGGTCCAGGCAGCACCTTAGGGGAAGCCGGTAACACTAAGGTCAAGCATTCCTGCAGAGAATTCCTGTGTTCCAGAACCTTAGCAGCCATCTCCTTGCATGTTCACAACCTCAGCCTGCTCTCTCCTAGTTGATCACGGTCCCAAGATGTCCTTTCAGCTCTTTGGCTATCACTAACCCAGGGATGAATGCTTCCTCCTCCAACAAAGCCCTCCTTGTCTATCAGCCAACAACACCATCACAGGACCGACTATCCAAACTGACCGCCTCTTCTGCTTCCTCCTCCTTAGTCAATAAAACGGTAACTCCTGCTGACTGACTTCCACCATTTCTCGCCCAGATCTCCAGGCTTTCTTTTCGTTGACACTGTCTCCTCTGGGACTCGATGATCACTTCATTCACCTGTTTAGCATCTGGCCTTCAGTCTTCTCTTCCTGTAAGTTAAACTCCTTGGTTTTGCAAATGGGATTTTTTTTTTTCTACACCCAAGATGAAAATGAAGAACATTGATTGAGGTGTTTTGCTGGCCTGTGATATAGGGAACTTTACTTTAATTCTCTAGCATACCTTTTTTTAGTCTAGGTCAGAAGAAAGGTGACAAGAGAAAGAACACCTCACCAATCATATTGCTCCCTACAGAGTCAGTTCATTAAACTCTCTATCGCAATATACTATGAATTTTTCACAACTCTGGACATTTGAGCATGTTATTTCCTTTCTCTATAACCACTTGGTTCCCACCCATCCATCAAGGTTCAGCTCAAATGTCACCTGCTCTGTACAGCTTTTCCCAACTTCCCCAGGCAAAGTTTGTTCCCTGTCCACTATGCTCCCACAGTATTTTTGAACCTTTCTTATGACATATATTTTTCATTTAAAAACTCAATAGCTCCATTCTCAGAGCAAGGCACACACCACAGAAGGCACTTAATAAATTCCTATGTCACAGCAGAATCTAGAGGTGTCTAAAATGACAGTCCCATCAGAAGCAGGCAACAAAGCAAATGTATCAATTAAATAAGTCCTAAAAGACAGATAGATGGAAATCAGTTGAGCAGAAAAGGATTCCCAGAAGGTATGGTTGGCAGCAAAGTTAAAAATGAGAGAGAAAAGTCTCAGAAGAGAAATAACTTATAGTCTAAGCCATTATTTACCCATGGTTCTAACCTTGAGAACATGCTAGCTGGATGAACATATTCATATTTGTTGAGGGGATCTATTTTTCATAGAATAGTGCAAAAAAATGCCCCTTCATCCCAATTACTTTTTTTACTCCCAGAACTGGTCTACAGATTTGTCCTTGTTGTCTTTCCATAATCTCCATGCTTCTTGAAAATCTCTTGTCCCCACTGTATTCCTGATTGTATTGTGAAGCAGCAACTTGTGGGTACTGTCACAAACTACAGGACTGAGCCAACAGCTGTGATGGTGCTACCAGCTGAGCTCATCTGTGACCTCACTGTGACCCAGCAGTGAGGCTGAATGGCAGCCACAGGCAGGATGCCACAAAGAAGTCACCTCTCCTGTACCTGCTTTTACTCCAGCCACTGTAGATAACTGCAGTGATATGTTTGCCCTTTCTCACCTCATCCTGTCCTGTTGTCATCTATTTGAATGTGGGCCCCATTTAACCTAATGTTCTGGGACTGTTATAAAAAAATGGATGCTGAGATCTCTAGATCCAAGCATAAGTAAGATATAGTCTACTTATTTTCACACAAAGACAATCAAGCAGGTAGTTTTAAAAATAGGTCTCATGGGGCTGGCCAAATAGCTCAGCGAATTAAAGGATCTGCAAGCAGGTACAGAGACCAGGCGATTGATCCTCAGGCCTGCTGTGCTGATCTGCTCCTGGGGAGCACTGAGATGGCAATTGAGACTGGGCAAGGTGGTACACGCCTGTAATTCCAGCACTTGGCAGGCTGTAAACAGGCAGATCACTATGAGTCTGATCTAATAGTGAGACCCTGAACACCCTGTAGACCCCTTCCCTTAAAAAAAAAAAAACTGACCTCATAAGTCTTGATGCCACCCTAATGAGAGGTGGAGTCATGTTTGGACTATATGATCACTTGACACACAGAGGAAATGGCAATTTTTTACAGAGACCTTTTAAAACACAATTTCTACTTGTTGTCTCTCAGGACACTTGCTTTTAGGACATAGCTGCAATGTCTCTGGTGTTATGGTTTATGTCTAGTTGTCCCCCCAAAGCTTCATGCAATCATGGGGTGGGGACTTCTATAGACTGAGACTTTACTCATGAGTCACTGGGATCATGTGTTTTAGTACTGATAAGATTATGGGTCTGCATACTTCTGGGAATTATAGGTGTGGCCTGAAGTGGATAGGCTAAGGCAGAGAGCCTGGTGTAATACAAGGAAAAGAGACAGAGAGACAGACACATGCTGTTGCTCTCTGCTCCCCTGGTTGTTCTCTTGCCTCTGTGGCTATTGTCGCTGTTCTGCCGCCATGAACTGTGAGCTAAATAAACCTTTCCTTTCCTTCCTTCATTCTGAGTGTCGAGTATTTGTCCCAGCAATGAGTAAAAAAGTAACTAAGACATCTGGGAAGCCCCAGTAACTTGGACAGACAGAAAGGAAAGCTCCTCGTACAGAGCTCTGGCCAGACTCAAACTGACAGGCAGCACCAACTCACCAGCCAATGATGAATCATCTTGAAAGACCCTCGTCCAGAACCCGACTGAGTTCTGCAGCTGATGCTGTAGAATAGGGAGACAAGGAGTCCCTGGCAGCCTCGCATAAACTGCAGGCTGAGGAACAAAATGAATGGTGGTTGGCATTTGAAATTCATACTTTAATGTGAGTCATTCAGTACCCAACACTACAGGTAGAGTCACTCCCAATACAGAAAAGTCACGAATTAAGGATGAGACCAGTTTTTCATAAAAGAAAATTGTGATAGACTTCTAAGACATTTTGCTGAAAAAATGCTTCAAGTTTTTACTCTAGAAGACTTTAAACCATACAAAAGTCATGAAATGATCCCAGCTATCATGGATATACATGATCCAGTTGTTTTCAAAGCAACTTTTAAATTATCAGGATTTTTATTGTAGTTATTAAATCATACAGTAATGAGCCTCACTGTGACATCTTCATACACGCAATGTCATCCCTTAGTGATGTCCGCCTCTTTCCTCACATCTCATTATCCTCCGTCTCAACAGCCCTTGAACTAGCCTGATAAACCACCTTCCGTTTTCATGATCCAATTTAAAGAACTTTCAACTCATGATATGTCTGCCATGAATTTAATAACAAATCTAAGATACTGCGTCATGTCATTCATAAATAAGTCAGGCATGTTTTTAAAGATGACAATCTTAAACATGACTTTAAAATATCACTTTAAAGTCCTTAATCACAGGGGAAATTCACAAGTCCTTAATCATTTTTTCATGTTAGCAAATATCCTGTCACCAATCAACCATGTCCAATCTTCATTGGTTTTATGGTGGCACCTTAGTTAATAAAAACTTTTGTGATTCACAAACAGAAGCATCTGGAAAGATTCTAGTTTTGTAAAAAAAAAAAAAAAACCTAGAATAGCAAAGGCAATCTTGGCAAGCAAAGACAAGGCAGGGGGCATTACAATCCCTGACTTGGAATTATACTACAAAGTTACTGTAATGAAATCAGCATGGTACTGATGGTCAAAAAATAAAGAAAGAAAAGAAAAAGAAAACAGACTTGAGAATAAATGGAACAGATTAGAAGAACCAGATTCAACTGCAAACACACTCAGCCATTGAATCTTCGACAAAAGGGCCAAACATGTTCACTGGAAGAAAGACAGCCTTTTTAATAGATGGTGAGAGAAAACCTGGCTCTCTGCATGCCAAAAACTAAAACTAGACCTAGGCCTATCACCATGCTCTAAACTAAAATAAAAATGGATGTAAGATCTAAAACAGAAGGACTAAATCTCCTGGAGGTGGAAATCTTGAAGCATACGGGTAGGCAGACAGTTCATGAACAAAAATCAAACTGCATAGGAAATACTTCAAAGAATCAATAACTGGAGCCTTCTGTTATTGAGAGGTTTCTGTGCATCAAAAGAAATCACCAACAGAATGAAAAGATAGCCCACAAATTTGGGGAAAAAAATTAACCAGTCATCACTTAGACAAAAGTCTTCTATCTAGAATATATAAAGAACCAAAAAAAAAAAAAATCAATTAGGGCCCCAAAATTTAAAGACCCAATCCAAATATGGGTATCTGAGATGAACATACACTTCACAAAGGAAGAAGTACAACAGGCAAATAAATATCTGAAAAAAGTGCTCCACATCACTAGGCATTCAAGAAATACAAATTAAAATAATACTGAAATATCACCTCACCCCAGAAAGAATGGCTATCATAAAGAATTCAATTACCAACAAATACTGGAGAGGCTGCAGGGAAAAAGAAACCTTCCATTGCTTGTGGGAATGTAGACTGATACAACCACTATGGAAATCAGTGTGGCAACTCCTCAACAGACTAGGACTGGAAATCCCATTCAATCTATTTCCTTTGTGGATATTTTCCCAAAAGAACTGAAAACATCCTACCATTATGACATATGTGAACCCATATTTATAGCAGCACAATTTGTCATAGGCAAATCTTGGAAGCAATAACAATGCCCATCACCTAAGGAATGGATGGAAAAGATGAGTTTTATACAACGTAGTATTACTCAGCTATAAAGAAAGACAAACTCAAAGCCTTCATAAGTAAGTGGATGCAACTAGAGGTTATACTCGTAAGTAAAGTACACCAGACCCACATATGGAAGTGTCATATTGTCTCACTAGTGTAATAACTTGAAAGAAGAAATAAAACCTGAAAAGTATAACATATATTAAGATGGAAAGAAACTGAATGTAGGGAATAAACAATTAAGAGGAGAGAAGAAGAAAATACAGGGAAAAGGGTAGGAGAAAAACATATAGAGAGAGAGAGAGGCTGAGGTGATTGTACTGAAAATCTCCATCAGTTTTGTTAAAATAGCTGTTAATTTGTACAATATTCACCTTGACTAACTCTGTATGTTGATATCTGTGATCTAAGCAACTACATCAAGGACAGCAGTGTGTAATACAGCAACCATGCTTGAATATCTGTCATCGTGGTCTTCTAATGTGTAGCATTTCTAATGTCATAGCAATTATTACTATACTCTCTTCAAAATGAAATTTTTAAAAGGTGAAAAAAAATAAAATAGATGAAAACAAAAATTTAAATTTTCTTGAAAGCAAGCAGTAATGTCCAATCATCTGTAAAATTTTTCATAACTATATCTGTTAATCTGAGCAACACATTTGACAATAAAAATAGGATAATATATCAACCATTGTTAATCAACTGTTCTTGTTTTGAAAATCTGTAACATCTGTGTTGTTGTGTGTTACCCTGACTCTGTCTTTGTTTCTGACTCTTACTTTTGTTTTTACTTTTCAAAATGAAATAAAAATTAAAATTTTTAAAAAAATACGAAAAAAAAAAAAAAATTAAAATTTTTAAATGTCATAAATCCATAAAAAAGTCTTAAAACATAAAGAAATTATGGGTAAAATAAAAAACAGATTTTAAAAATAATCTTTTAAATATGTCAGAAAATATACATAACTTTGAAACTGGAAGCAACTGTGAATCATAGAGTAATATGTTTCAAAGCAGTGTGTGAAAAAGAAAATAAAAGAAATCACAATTTATTTTATGTTGTTTATAGAAATAAAAATGCAAATGTTAGAAACAAGGACTTTGGGGCCAGTGAGATGGCTCAGCGTTCTCAAGTGCCTGCTTAGGAAAGCTTAGGCAACCACAGGGACCCGCGGTTCAATCCCCGGTACCACATGCTGCGTCAGCCCCACCCCCAGGGCAGGCTGAGCCTGGCATAATTAAAAAAAAAAAAAAAAAAGACTTTAGTTTCATCTTTGAACACTGAATTCAGTGACAAACATGAGCATGACCATCCTTCCCACATGAACATGAAGATGACCACCTTGTCAGAATCACAAAACGCACTGTTTGTGGACCAGTGCACCACTGTATTTTGTTTCAGTTTTATTGAGTTAAGTTGTGTTGCACACATGATATTTAGCTTATTCATTAAAGTCTCATTTTAAAAATGTATTGATTCTCCCTATTCTTTTATTTGTCTTTGCATTTCATTTGTAGAACATTAGACACCTGTCCTGTAGAGTTCCTTGTATTCTGCTTATTACCCACTGTATCTTTGTGGTTTGGTTTAATAATTTCCTCTGTCCCTACACCCAAGTTGTACTCAGAGGTATGGTGGACACAGATTTAATTTTTAAAATTTCTTCTTTCTTTTTTGCTAAAAATTGATTGTTAACCAATAGATGCCATTATATAGAAGGTTAGAATATAAATTTTATTGATATCCATTGAACAGTTTCTTTTGTTCTCTTAAATTTAACTTCTAGGGGCAACCCACAGGCTCCTTTCTGTCCCTATCAGTCAGAAGCTTACTTTCTCTCAACAAATTCTTCCAACTTTGGACCTCCATTTTTCCTAGAATTCATTCCTCAGTATTAGAGAACGTTAACTTGGCATTTTGGACATTTAACAGATTGGGAAATTCATTCCCCTATACATTTGGAGATCTTCCACAGAGATAATGGGACGGAGACATGCAGCAAGCTCAGTGTTAAAGTCTCTTGCTCCTTTTGAATGGATTATTAAGCACTGGAAGATTTTGAACCTTTATGTATTGAAAGAGGCATCTGATATTTTTCAGCACATGTACATGGCCGACCTATGCCTAGAGCAAAAGTGGAATGCAGAGGGAAGCATTAATTATGATGTTCTTTTAGAACTAGAATTATACTATAAAAAGAGGGGAAAGGGTCAGAACTGACTGCTATGTTTAAATTTTCTGTACATTAGGAAATGAGTCTTATTTATGCTCAAAGTATAACTATAATCTGTATGAGACTACTCATGTTCACATGTCTCTCACAATGAACACATATGTCCATAGCTCCTGATTTAATAGAAGGACAGACTATACATAAAGATACATTTATTACCAACAACCCCAGATATTAAACAAAAGTTACAAAAGCTTTTACTCCAGAAAGCTCACTTGATACTGAAGTAAAATCTGCCTCGTAAGTATTCTATAATTCAGACTGGAAGGAAGGGAATGAGAGAAAGTACAGAGAACAGCAGTGGTCTTTTTAGTGGCCTTAAAAATACACAACCTGGCTGAGCAAGATGGCTCAGCAGTCTAAAGCACCTGTTTAGGTCAAGCTTAGGCAACTGTAGGGACGGCAATTCAATCCCTCACACCACATGCTGCTCCAGCCCCACCCCCAGGGCAGGCTGAGCCGGCCATAGTGTAAGTAAATAAATAAATAAATAAAGTTTAAAAAACTATATATAGACCCTGAGACTGATTTTTAGGGCTCCAAGAAGAGTTTGACAGTCGCCAGCATTTTTTGATATACTGCCCAAAGCCCAGCCACCTTAAGAGGGACTGCCTAAAGAGGCTCTCCTGAACAGTGCCCTGACTTTGAAGATGGCCACTGGTGAGGGAACGGCACTCTGATACAGAGGCCCCGAAGCTCAGCCTCATCTTCTCAGATGGCCTAGGGTGACTGAAGGTTCCTGGGGCACTATGCCCTCTCACTCTGGCTGGACTGTCATCCCCATCTGCCATCTGTGCAGAGTAACATGACTAGAAGAAAAAAACAGGAAATCCCTGGCCACTGCCATGTGTGTCTTTGTTCTTCTTTTCGATCCTGGCCTTCCTTCCAGCCATCATGCATCAATAAAAAAGAGTCAGCAGATTAAGCTCACTTAAGCTATAAGTGGAATAAATTTTTCTTCACCTATTCTTTTTATACCTAAAAGCTCAGCTCTCATCCTGGAAAGAGAGATTTTATGTCTATGTCTAAATACTATAATATATATACCTAGAATGCCATCTAGTCAAAATTATGCTTAAACTAGTTTTACAAATACAAAATATATTGTTGCCTGTGTACAATAACCTGTGAATTTTTCATTGATCAAAAACATTGTATTGGGGGCTGGAGAGATAGCTCAGTGGTCTAAAGCACCTGCTAAGGCAAGACTAGGCAACCGTGGGGACCGTGGTTCAATCCCTGGCACCACATGCTGTACCAGCCCCACCCCCAGGGCAGGCTGAGCCAGCCACAACATATATAAATAAAGTTTAAAAAATAATAATTTTTTTTTAAAAAAATGATGTATAGGGCCGACTAAATAGCTCAGTGGATTACAGTGCCTACAAACAGGCGAGGGGCTGGGGATCTATCTCGGGGCCTGCCATACTGACCCTGCCTCCAGGTGGCACATACCTGTAATCTCAGCTCTTGGGAGGCTGTCAACAGGCAGATGACTATGAGTCTGATCTAGTAGTGAGACCCTGAACACCCTGTAGACCCTTCTCTGAAATGCCAAAAAAGAAAAAAGTGTCTCAGGCACTGGGCATTCTCTATCACCTACATTGTACATAGAGGCCACAGCCATCAGGAAAGATAGAAACAAATGAATGAGACCCTAAAAAGACATCTTTATGCAATGGCTCAGAGGTCCTATATATAGTGGCCTCTCTCACCACCTTTGGCTCTCATTAAAATAAGAGTGATTCTTCAAATTCTAGGCCTCAGTTTATTTGAAATGCTCTATGGATGCTCTTACCTCACTAATGATTTGCTCTTTGATAGAGAGATGCCTTACTGGAGGATGTTACTTCACTGGCTAAATTCCAATAGACTCTTTAACACGTTACAGAAGCTCACCCTAAAGAAAAAGAAAATCCCATGTTCCACCCCAGAGACTTCATACCAGTAAAGTCTCTTGCCTCCTCATCCCCTTCCCTAGGACCAACTTGGGAAGGACCACACACTGCAATCCTGCCACCTCCATCATCTGTCAAGGTAACAGACCAGGACTCCTGAGCACATCACACCAACTTTAGTCCTAGGGTTTGGAGATGGTCACTGAGTGTGAACACCCCTCATTGGAATACTCCTGTGAACCCATAGAAGACTTACGATGCTTGTTCAAGAAAAAACAAAACCTTCTGATAAGTAATCTAAGATGTTACTCTTAGCCCTTTTACTTTACCACTTAAGAGATAATGTTATTCCTTTCTAAGGTAGACACAAGAGTATGCAGAATTGTTACAACCAACATCTTGCTGGATATGAGGCCTGCTGCCCTTGTCTGGTACATCTGGCCTTTCTTAGTGAGTATTCCCTCCCCAAGGAATTGATTGGAATAAATTGCAAGACTATATTTGGTGAGTTATGAGAGCTCAATGGCTCATAGTCAGCTGAGTGGTTTACAAACTTTACTCTTAATGATCTTGGACATATGATAGAATTTCGAGGGGCTGGGGAGATAGCTCTGTGGCACAAGTGCCTATCTGGCAAGTGCAAGGTCATGAGTTTAAATCCCAGCACCAAAAAAAAAACAATCAGAATTTTGTCTAATGATGCCACTAAAGCCTCTTTAAAAGTTCGAGTGGGAACTCTATTAAATAAATGTAAGATTCTTATCTTGAGGGCCAACAACAATAGATACCAAGATGGCTAATTTCAGATATGGGATGGTTATTTATGGCTAACCATGCTATAGGACATCTTAGTAGAAAATTCCCCTTGTGTTGGGAACAAAAGAATCACTTATGTTATTATCTGCCTAACTGTACTAAACACTTGGAATGGACATTATCTGAGCAATGTATACACACAATAACCTTACAAGCTGAAGATTGGTTTGCAAAAAAACTGGCTTAATCACCCCAGAATTAGACAGGAAGCCCTCAGTGGTACTCGTTAGTCCTGTGGCCCTGGCTAGCCCCTGGATGGATAGGAAGATGTACACTGTGATTTGCATCATTACAAGGCAGGGTCAAAAGTATTGACAAACCTGAAAACTTATTCTGCCTATAGCATCAATGCTATACAAGTGGTATGATCATTTAGCCTCTCTTCTGTCATTATAATTTCTCTAGAGTTAGAAGATGTCATGCACACAGTGAGGCCTTAACTAACTATATTTGGAGGATATCAGCTTGTCTCTTCTGAATGAAGAAATAAAATTAATGAGGCAAGCCATCCTCCAAAATCAGATGACATTAGACATTCTAATAGCATCATAAGGGGACACTCACGCAATTATAAAAGCTGAATATTGTGAGTACACTCCTGATCCTTCTGCTAATGTCTCATTAGATGTTTAAGATTTTAGATGACAGGTTAATGACTTGCCAGATTCTGAAATTCCTTGGACTTCTTCCTTATCCTCTTTATGGAAAACTATTACTGGCCCCTCCTAGTGAAAAACATTGTTGGCTATACTTATAATTATCCTATTCATTTTATTATTTGGCTCATGCTTAACTTTCTATGGCTTTGTCTCCTCCAGACTTAATGCTTTGTATCTAGCCAAGAAAATGCCTGGTAACTAGTTATGGCCTTTAATGATTTTGGAGGATTTTTTGGTTTTGTTTATGTATTTAGGACAGGATCTACAAAGTCTCACTACATAAATTAGACTCAGTGATTCTCCTGTCTTCAGCCTCCCAAGCACGCAGATTACACACATGTACCACCACAACCTGTCTCAATTGCTGTCTCAGTGTGCCCCCAGGGGTGGAACTGGCATGGCAGGCTGGGAATCCAACCCTGGCTGCTGTGCTCCGCCTAAGCAGGTGCTTTAGCCTGCTGAGCTATCTGGCTGGTGAGGGCCTTTAGATGGGTACACTATGGAATATCTCTGACTGTCAATCACAACTACAATCCTATTCAGCTGGAAGCAACCAATAGGTCTTTGACACTGACCCCGCCATGGTAATTAGGTGTACTTCTTCAGAGGGGAATATTATAGATAGCTAAGTTACATAGAAATATTTCAGGCAGTGACACAGGACTGGGACCTTGAGAGGTAAGTACAGAAGACAAGTGGGACAGGAGCTGTAGTCACTGAAGGGCAGACTTGAAGAAAAAGGAAGCCCCGCTCAGCCAGAGAATGTCCCTAGGGCTGAATAGTAGTGGTTGATATTCTAAATAGGCATCAGTCCTGGGGGTGAAGGACAAAACCTTAGCCCACTCCCTCTAGGAAAGCCCTTGTCCCTTCCATGTGCACTTTTTTCTGTGACTTACATCTCCATTTGATCCCCATTTAACCAGTATTATCTAATTGACTATACTTGTTGTAATCTTACTGGTCATAGTTTTGTCCCACTTCCCACCTATCCTATGATTTGCCGCTGGATCCAAATTACCTAAGCAACTGCACTTGTAATCTTAGTGATTGGTTATAATTCTGCCCTATGTTAATCCTGCTTTGCCTTGGCACTTTTCTCAAGAAAACATGCCCAAGAAATGGGACTAGTGGGCACCCCACTTTCTGGGCCCCCTGCAGTGGCTCTCAAACAGAAGCTTTCTTTCTTTCAGTAAATTTTTCCTACTTTTAAAAAAAGAAAAAAAATCTACATTCCATCTCTTTTCATTCTATGTGTGATTTCAAAAGGGTATCATCCTTGAAATTGGAATTTCCATTTTTCCATCTTTTTTTTTTCATGTAGCAATTGGAAGCCCTGTAAAATTTGACAGAGGCACATATTTGGTATCACATATCATATTTGGTATTGGGAATGCCTCGAGCCATGTTTTCATTCCTTCATGCTCAGTATTTGATTTCAATTCCATGGTGGCATAGTGACATCTATTGCTTAGCACAGGCTAGCGAAGACAATGTTATCTTTCTTTTTCAGTTTAAAATATGGGGAGAAAGAGTTCACTAAAGAAAATGGTCAATGCTGGGTGTGGTGGTGCACACCTGTAATCCCAGCACTTGGGAGGCTGAGGCAGGAGGATTGGTGCAAGTTCGAGACCAGCCTGGGCCACAAAAGTGAGCCCAAGTCCAGCCTGAACTGCATAACGAGACCCTGTCTCAAAAAAGAAAAAAAGAAAGAAAGAAAGAAAGAAAACAATGTTGGACAGAGAAATGAGTCAGATTTTGAAAACTAGAATGCTAGAACCAGAAGTCTGAGCGTGATGCCGAGAGCATCATTAGAAACCAAGGAAATCCAGGCAGCAAGGCGCCAACATGTAGGCTAGAAAGAGTGGGAAACGGCAAAGGCAGGTGAAGCAGAGGGGTCAGGCATGACGTTTTCTATGTGCAGACTAGGAAGCTTGGCTGTGAGAAAAAGGAGGGAAATGCATGTGAGTAAGGAAAGAGCCATCGACAGAAAGGACACACAAAGTAAGAGAAGAAACCAAGCTGACCATGGTGAAAAGTGTGCATACCTAACTGAAATAAATCCAAATCTTAAAAATATCCTAAAATACAATGAATGGACTTATTGGTAAAAGAAAAAAAAATTAGTTATCAACATGGAATTTATCTTGCAATGCCTAAATTAAAATATATAATAATTTAGGCTTTACTAAATGCTCAGATAAATGGAGGAAGTCTCTTTGAGCTTAGCAACTGAAACAGAATACTTAATAAGCATAAATTATTCTTACTTGAAAAAATAAACAACAGTAGAGCACCATGCATTTGAAAAGGAGTGGCATTTCATCAAATTGAAAGCGGATGACATACGCACAACATAACTGTGCCAAATTGTTCATTAAACTAATAGGATGAAAATCTCTGTGTGTGTGTGTGACACTGAAACAAACAGTTGATCATGTACTCATAAATAACCATTAAACTGGCATAAGTCAAGTAAGTGGCAACAAGTGAACAATAATTCACAAAACTGAGCACAATGTATGATTTATGGTCACTTTTTGCGCAGTGGAATCTGATCTAGTGTACTTTGAATCCGGTGCAGTGTGAATCTGTGTTTACCAAAACAAATATTTTCGTCGAGATTGTTCCTTGTTCAATAATTAGCCATTTTTGGATAATTTTGCTAAATTTATTATTTGGTAAAATGATAGATTTTCCTAGAATAATTTTTTGCAAAGTCTTTTAAGTCAGGTTAATCTCTTGGTTAACAGTCAAAGTGGCACAACTAACTGCTATTACTTTTGTGACATCTTCTGTTTTACTGAGTGCATTTTCAGTGCAATAATTTTCAACATAACACTCAATGGTTAGCTGACGTATGAGACTTTTCCATGTCGATTTTCATCTAACGTAGCTTAGGCCACTGAGGGTTTCTTGATATGTGCCTGTGTGTCTCTATATGTGTTACATGCCCCCAAAATAACATTCTTAGATCCCATTTTTCGTATCTAAATTCAAGTCAGAAAACTAATTGTGTGCAGTTTGGGCCTCCATTCATTTTATTTTATATTAATTACTTATTATAAATACCTTTCCCTGAGTCAAAGTGGCAGAATAGAAGAGTCCTAAAATGTTTACTTCAGTGCTTCCCATTTCACATGAGACATACAGAGCAGGGTCCATTTCAGTGGTAAACATATTACAAGTTTTTGTGAACACATCTAATAGCAAGCTATTGCCTGCTTATGATAAGTGAAGAAATTCAATGTCTTTTTTTTTTTTTTTTTTTTTTTTTGTAAGAATACCCACTCTTAGGGCCTGGCTGATAGCTCAGCAGATTAAAGAGCCCACTTAGGGAGATGTAGGGACCGGGGTTCAATCCTGGCATGCCATGCTAGCCCCACCCCCAGGGCATGCTGAGCCAGCAGTTGAGACTGGGGCTTGGTGGCGTGCACCTGTAATCCTGTAATCCCAGCTCTTGGGAGGCTGAAAACAGGAGGATCACTGTAAGTCTGATCTAGTAATGAGACTCCATAAGCCCTGTACTAAATACACTAAAAACAAACAAACAGACAAACAAAAAAGCCCCAGAATACCCACTCTTGCCAGGCATGGTGGTACATCGCTGTAATCCCAACACTTGGGAGGCTGAAGCAGGAGGATCACTGCAAGTTCAAGACCAACCTGGACTACAAAGTGAGCTCAAGGTCAGCCTGAATTGCATAGCAAAACCCTGTCTCAAAAAGACAAAAACAAACCAACAAACAAAAAACAAAACAACGGATACCTACTTTTAATCTGCTAAGAATATTAAAACAATAAACTATCTTTATTTTGTCCTGCTATAATTTTTACCGAAAACCTCTTCTGATTTCTTTTATATGCTTTGCAGAAAGAATTGTTTTTCTTACCTGCAGTCATAGTGGTTTCTGATACTATGTCTGCTGCTCAGGGCTGCATGAACTTTGAATTCCATGAGACCAGAAAAAAATGCAAAAGTAAGTTTGTAGATTTCACCACTTGGGGACTAACTGAGCATAGTTCATGGTACAGCAGAATGCATTGGGAATCTCCTTGCCCCACCTTCAGAACAGCATTGAGCAAGCGTGAGGCTGTCTATGAATTTCAATGCCTCAATTATTCATTTGTTATTGGCAAAACTTTTTGAAAGTGTTTCTTGTCTTTGAGACATAACAAGAGAATATAATGTTTCCCTAGGATGAAGAAATTGGTAGCATGATGGATGAAACTTCAGGAACATTACATTAGCTGGTTGTTTAAGCTTTAATAAAAAACACACTTGGGTCTTCCTCACTAGATTGGAAACTGAACGTGAATTGACCTGTAAGGAAATCTAAGAACCAGTTTTGAACATTTGGATTTGTATCAGTTGATCAGAAAAGCTATCTGTTTCCAGTTGCTTGCTATTGTAAAGTTTTTAGAAGTCTTAGAATCAAAAAAAAAAAGTTTCTGAGTCCTTAATACAGTACTTCTTCAAACCTAATCCATATTTAAGTCATTCTTCCTATATCCTTTAAAGCATAGTTAATGGCATCAAATACTATTTTCTTATAGACTGCCTAATATATTCTAGTGTCTTTTTTTTTCACCCAGGTGGGAGCTGAATCCAGGGCCTTGCGTGTGCTATGGGAGCACGCCACCACTCAGCTATGTAAGCCATAGCCCCAGTCTCCAAATGTCATGCCGGCATCCACCCAAAATAATCCATGTATAACTCTGCTTAGAACAGTTTCTTCAGCTCATCCAGGGCCAACAGCTGAGACAACCAAAACACATGTACTAACTGTAAACTACTAAATAAGGGAATTTTAAAATAAACTGATATGATGGGGGAAAAGACCTTTCACATCTATTGCACAGATGAGATCTTTCGACTTTTGATGACTGGCTGACTTAGTCAATAGCCATAGCACCATTCTGGGAGTCTTGACTTGTTATAGAAGCTGTGATCCCAAGAGGTATAGGAGATCGTTCAGATGCACAGACAGGGGTGAAAAGCGAACTTGTGCTTACAAAATTCATTACTTTAAATTTTCATCCCCTGAGAAAACATTCAAACAATGATGCTTCCTTGTTTAGTGGCTTTAAACGTTAATGCCTTTTGAGTGGCTCAGATATCAAACTATTATTGAGGGCTATTTTGTGGGCAGATCATGTATAACCTGAATAAGCAAAATATCACACAAAATGTGTTCATCTGAAATTATTTATATTGAATTCAAAATTATTAAACATTAGATTAATCCAGATAACTATACTATTTTTAAAAAATCATTTCTTTTTCTTTTTTATTACTTTTAATAATAATACAATAGTTTCAAAGCATGTCAGTAGTACATTCCCAATAATTGATACAATGCATACTGTTGTCCTCAGAGTAGTTATTCAGAGCACAGAATGCAAACATGATAATTTTTGTAATCATTATTGACACAAAAATTTCTTCTTAGGGAGCTGGGGAGATGGCTCCGAGGCACAAGTGCCTGCTGGACAAGTGCAAGGTCGTGAGTTTGAACCCCAGTCCCACCAAAAAAAAAAAAAAAAAAAAAAAAAAAAAAAAAAAAAATTTCTTCTTGTTGAACTAAGAGAAAGTACTTGTATACATAGTCCAATAATCCATAATCTCAGTGGGTTACTGGCAGAACTAGCAATGTCAGAAGCTGTTGATTTAAGCCTGTACAGCTCAGCATACTAATCTAGCTTTATTTCTTTATGCCTCATGGTTAAACTCTTCTTCTGTGTGGTCAAAGGCAAGTTAAACCATGACCTATATAGCAAAACAGGTAACTCTCGTATCACCCAAGGTCAGTCAAATCCCTACAAAATTTACGTTGAAACCATGTGCAGCGCTTTATAGAACTGTTGTCAGTGTCAGCCCTCTGGAAGAGTCACGACCATTGCTTGACTAAAATAATTTCTATGTATAAAGATAGAAGAGACTATATGTATTTAATTAGATAATGAAGGTATTGTTCACCAAGTTCATTTATTTTTGAGACATCTATGGGGCTTTTTTCCCCCCTTGGTTAGCATGGAATTTTAAAGAAACATTATTGCAGCAATAATTTGTTTTGGATTTATTCTGCTAGACCACACTAACCTGAGATGGGAAATGGAGCTCTTTTGTTGAAAGGAAAATAGTGCTTACCATTTTAAAGGCATCTTATTTTTCTATTTTATACAAAAGCAGTAGATATAATTCCAGCAGAATTGGCTGTATTGAAAAGTAAGGCTCATATACACTTGATTTACCTGGTTTACTTCCTATAGAGTTTTGGTTCTACCCATGATATTGAAAAGACAATATAAAAATTCATGCTCTGTAGTTTTCCTCAGCAAACATCATGGAGAGCAGCATGGATTTAGGACTATAAGGAAAAACGTCTCATGAAGTATTTTCAAATCATATGTCAAAATCTGTTACTGCAGCATTTTAGAAATTTACACCTGGTCTATTTTAAGTTCTACTTTATTTCCATATGTTCTGGATCAGAGCTACATTCCTATCCATAATAAGGTTAATATTAATGTCCAAGATCAAGCAGCTAAAATGTACAAGGTATGATCAACATTTATGGTGAATTCTTATATTCATTTTATCAAGAACCATGTGACTACTAATCTGCATCAAAATATTCACAATGCTGTCCTCACATTGAACACACTTTCCCCATCATTCTTGGTAATGTGTCTTTTACTAGAAAAGGCTTTTAAACTTTTAAACATTTCCTGTAGTTTTCTATCACTTCTTACAGTTCAGAGTCTTGCCTCTTAGCCACCATGCATTCAATTTTGATTTAAGAACGGATACCAAAAATAATGAAGTACAACCAGAAATCCCTTTGCTTGCAAGCAGCAAAGAGTTATTTGAAGTCAAAATGGGAGCCAATGACAGCCGGGTTCTGCCTTCCGCCACTGTGCACCACTCCTCCGACTGGCTTCCTCCCTCTCTGTTTCTATTGCATCTTGGCTCCCATGGAAAAAGACTGGTGCATTACAATTCTGGAGTGCTGAACACAGATGAGGCATCATCACCGATATTCGTAAGTCTCACCCAGATGGAGAGTAACATCATCTGATCCTCATGGACACGTATGAAAGGGTGAGACCCATTCACCAGCACAGGTCTAGGGAGCCAGCCCTGGAAGAATGAGTCACAGGAACGCAGGAACGTTAGGCTGCTTGGAGACACCCTGGAGCACATTCAAGAGAGGGGCTGGGAAGATGGCCCTGGGATGAATTCTGTCTTAGTTACTCTTCTATCGTTGCTGGGACAAATACCCAACACTCAAAATGAAGGAAGGAAAGGTTTATTTACCTCACAGTGACTGGAAGTTTCCGTCCATATTCAGCTGGGCCAAGGCTGAGTGGAACAGGGTAGAGAGCATCCAGTTCATGGCGGTGGAACAGCAACAAAATGGTGGCAGAGGCAGCCAACCAAACAGGGCAGCAGAGAGCAACAGCTCTAGTTTATCTCTGTTTCTTTTTATATTCCTATCAGGCTCTCTGCCTTAGGATATCCGCCCTAGACCACACCCATAGTCCCAGCCCTACTCAGACCAATAATCCCATCAATATTAAAACACATAATCCTAGGGACTCATGAGTTAAGTCTCAATCTATAGAAGTCTCCACCCAGTGACTACATGAGGCTTTGGGGGGACAACTAGACATAAATCTTAACACCTTCTATGTCATTAACTCTGAAATCAGGAATAGCATCCTATCTTTATTTCCCCTATACCATAGAAAAATAGATTTCAGAGTGATCTATTTTCTAAACAAGAGTAAGAAAATAGAAGTGATTCCCAAAGAGCTTTGCTTCCTACGTTAGAGTCCCAAGGGAACGCCTCCTCTTGTCCCTTCTGGAAACCACTTCCTGCCAGCTGTGTAGCCCCAGAAGAGTCAGGATGGACATTTCCTGACAGTCTCAACATCTGTGCTCTGCTCAACAGAAGTGCTTGTCTCATGTTTCCTTTTCTTTTACTTTCTCTATGTACGTAGTTGCTTTATTCTTACAGTAAAATTATTTTGCTAAATACAAAAATATCTAACATTGTTAAGGATTTTTTTAAAAAGATTTTAAAATGACTGATTGATTTTTGCTTTCCCCAGCTCTTACACTTCATCAATTTTCTCTCCTTAGTGGCTCTGGGAACCGATTCCTCTAATTTAAGTAACTCTACTTTCCACATTCTTCTAGCTGTATTTTTCTTTCCTTGAAAGTATTTTAGAGGGCTGGCCAAATTGTTCAGCAGACTAAAGCACCTGCTTAGGCAGATGCAGAGACCGGGATTCAATTGCTGCCCTGGGACAGGCTGACACAGCAATAGAGACAGAGCGCAGGCCTGTACTCCCAGCACTTGGGCGGCTGAAATCAGGAGAATCATCAGGGGTCCAATCTGTGTAGTGAGACCCTGCGCACCCTGTAGACTCTATACCAAAATACAAATAAAAAAAGAAAAAGAAAGGAAAAAGAGTATTTTAGGGCTGAGGAGATAGCCCAGCAGTCTAAGAGCCTGCCTGGTGGGCGCAAGGACCAGGGTTGGACCCCAGTACCGCATGCCATGTCAGCCCCTATTACACCCAGCTGGGCATGGTGGTGCATGCCCTGTGGTGGTGCATGCCCTGTGGTGTCAGCCCCCATTACACCCAGCTGGGGAAGCTGAGACAGGAGGGTCACTACGAGTCTGAGCTGTAGAGTGAGTCTCTGTACCAAATAAATAGATAATTTTTTTAAAAAAGTTTTTTAATATTTTTAAACTTTTTGTACTACCTTCACTTGTCTCCAGAAAATGAGAAAGGAATATTCATGGCATCTGGGTATGACCCAACCAATGCAGACCAGGGCAACATATTACAAATTTGCCGTCATTATTTATTCAGTGCCTAAACTGTGCTTTTCTCTGTAACAGCATGCACTTCTGAAAATCTCCTCTATAGATGAGTACTCACTAGCTTTGTTTGTGCAGTCAGTTTAGCACCATCTCAAAGTAACTCAAGAGAAATTAAAAGAAACATAGTTCATTGAAGAATACAAAGAGTAGGGCTGGGGAAATAGCTCAGTGGCATAAGCACCTGCCTGGCAAGCTGATGGTCCAGAGTTCGATTCCCAGGACTGCCAAAAAAAAAAAAAAAAAAAAAAAAGAATACAAAGAATCACACACACAAACATGCCCAGACAATAATTCTCAGCAATCATATTGGCAGTGGTTTCACTGATATTGTTACTCCAGGGCTGTTGTGTGACTAATGAATACAAGAAAATTACTATTGATGAATACAAGAAAATTAGTATTGACCATAGTGTTCTATTTCTCACAAACCCCTGAGAAGCAAGGGTCTCAGCATAAAAGAAAGATCATGTAAATAGAAGAGATTAAAGCTTGTTGACCTGTGAAAGTATTACTATAAATTTACATTGCAGTTTATCTTTTGAGTCTATGAGTGTGATAGCTAAACTTTACTTCAGGGGGCTAGGGAGATAGCTCAGTAGAATAAGCACTTGCCTGGCAAGTGCTAGGGTGTGAGTTCAGTCCCTGGTTCTGCAAAATAATAATAATAATCAATAATAAACTTTAACGGATGGAGAAGTAAATCCAGTTATCTATGTAAAAATTGATTATCATAAATTGATTATTATTAAATCTGGATTAAATTACTCTTCTGTAATTTCAAATGTTTGGAATTGGAATGCTCTATAATGAAACATTTTCACAGTGAAAAATAAGTAAGTAGTCAATAGTTAGAATGATGCAATGAAGGGAAACTGTAGGCAATGAGCCATGTACGTGTCTCCTCAGCTCCATGTACTACTACATGCAAGCAGAAGGCGAGGCCTGCAGCGAGTCTCTTAGTTTTGCAGAGCTGTTGTTGATTCAGGATAGAACTTCTCACTCAAAGCAAGGACTGGGCCAAATTTTCCAAGGAGTCCATCTGAAGATCTCAGGACCATTATGTGATGAATGTCCCCAAATCTGTCACAAACTGCCCAGTTAAGTTAGATTATAACAACAAAAGCAGATGGTTAACTAGCCATTAGCTACTGAACTTAAGCAGCAGTCTAATGATTTAGACCAGAAGCTGGTAAACCTACGAATGCTCTTTGCTGCCTAAAAATACAGTCAATAAATGGCAAATGTTACTAAAATATGAAGCAAAACCATTATGTCTCCAAAACTACATGTAAACAGAAAATGCAAAATATAAGTAAATAAATAGATAAAAGTTAGCAACCTTCAGTCCTGCTGCAGTGTAATTTAATAATCACAGCCAAATTCCGACATAATAGAACATTTAAGCAAAAATGTAAAATGTCTCTTCTGCGTGTGTGGCGCTGGGTCTAGAACCAAGGTAGTGGTCATGCGAGGCAGAAACCCCAATGCAGCATGACATCCCCTGTCTCTTCTATTTTTATTACATTTTTCTTCCTGTCTTTTATTAAGTTTGTCAATATGGCCTCACGTTCACAACATTCCTGCCTCAGCCTCCCAAGTAGCTGGGATTACATACATAGGTCTGCATGGCTGACTGAAAGATACTCTCTGAGAGTAACATTCTCAGGACCCGCTTTGCAAATGCTTTTTAAAGTCTCCATCATGTAAAATAAATATCAAAAATATTCTCTTAACTAAAGCTTAAGTGAATGCATACAGTTTCAAAACTTCACCTCTTAAGTCTCAATTATCTATTTGGATATATTTTGCATCTGTATGGATATTACATCCTGTCTATGTGGCATCTCGTTAGACACAGGTCTGCCAGGAATATTTAACTTGTAGGATTTCCTCCACTTAGTACCTTATATTTACAAGGAAAATTTTTACTTTTTACATCAACCAAATAAATTTTTTTTTCCCAAAAACTCATGTTGGGACTTGTCTCCCCACACACACACACTCACTTAGCAAGCGCACACACACATAAGCAAACACATGCACGTGGTAGCTGTACTAAACTTAATGTGAAATTTTAGATTAGACTCTCACTTATTGGCAGTTCTGGGAAAGGGTTTTAGCTTAATCCCCAGTTAATGAAACTCTTGCTAAGGAGTTTCCTTCGTCAACACTGTGTTTAGTGTACAGAGCTCCCTACCAACAAGACCATCAAAACACACAAAGCGATTAGGCTCAACTAGAATGCAAAAGTTGGAAGGCAGGATTTTTGTAAAATTTTATTTAAAATTAGCAAAGATACCATATAGCCAGGCTCTGCTTAAAAGCTTCTTTCCAGCTTCTGTGTTTTGTTATTGAAAGCAACCAACAGCTTTGCTTCAAGTATAATAAACCATTTTTTTAGAAATCAAGCCTGATTGATACGTGGTTCCCACAGGAAAAGCAATCAGGCCAGTTACTGGCTTGGAATAATCTAGCACAGCCACTGTTCCCTCTTCTGCCTCTTTAGGGATCGCCACACACACATGGAAATAACTTTAAAATTACAGCAAACATCTATGTAGAATTTCCTGGAAATGTAATATACCCAATAATCAAATATTGGATTTAAAGAAAGCTATCAGTAACTCATACACTATTTTTTCTTATTTGTTTTCAAAGAGAAGGGCTATAATAACCTTCATTAACTACAAAATGATTGTCACAATTTCTCCTTGCAGGTACAATGGCCAGTTCTGCATTCTAGTATTCTCTTCCAATATAGAACCCCTGGTAGCGAAAGTAAAAGTCCACTAACCAATGGTAACAACCACAAGGCACAAATGGGCACGCACTGTAGAAGTTATCAGAATTGAAACACCTGCATGACAAATACACAACGAATCTGAGGTTCAATGTTACTTAATAGTATAAAGTCTAATGCGTTGATCCTAAGGTATAAAGAGAAGTTCATCCTTATTTCCTCGTCTTTGAGCTTTCTTCAAGAGAATGAATCCAGGCTGGTGAGACAGCTCGGGGATCTAAAGTGCCAGCTTCGGTAAGCACAGGCAAGCAAATGGGGACTGCAGCTCAATCCCCAACACCAAACAAATGCCATACTAGTCCCATCCCCAGGGTGGACTGAGCCAGCCAAAAAAAAAAAAAAAAAAAAAAAAAGAGAGAATGAATGAATCTACAGTTCCTACACAGTATCACTTTAAGACAATAAATATGGATTCCTACTGACAATAAGGTAAGGAGCTGCACGTGTGAGCCATAGTTTATTTTTAACATTCTAAAATGCTTTCTACGTAGAAAGGTAAATATGAATGGAGTTTTATTTATTTAAAAGCTGCAGGACATTAAATTGGCATGTGGATGAATGAAGTAGCTTTTAGAAATTTTGTCTGTTTGCTACCATTTTGAGCAGAAGAAAAACAGAGCAACTGAATAATTGTGACTTCTACCTGAAAACAAACATGACTGCTTTGAGAAGGTGTCTTCTAAGCTTAGCTTCATGTATCTAAGTCTTTCAGCCCAGATGGAGGGCTTACCCTGAGGTGTGAAAAATCTGCCTGACAGCTCTTCACAGATATCAGCATAGCTGGTTACGCAGTGGTGTGCTATTTGATAAGTCCATTCTGCCCTTCACAGAAATAAGACAAAACTTTTGTGCTCGTGATTCTGTTCTTGAGTTCATTATCCTGTTACTTGAGTTTATGGAAATGTATTCTCCTTTCTTTCCTCCAATTTACTATTTTAAATATAATTTGTATAAAATAACTATACATATTTACCAGATACAGTGTGATAATTTATTCCTGTGTACATTATGAGTGATGAGTGATTATGCTACGTTTTCTTTTTGCATGTAGAACAGGGTCTACAGAGTTTCACTATGTAGATCAGATTTGTAGTGATCCTCCTGCTTTTAACCTCCCAAGTGCTAGGATTACAGGTGCGCACCACCATGCCCTGTCTCACTCGCCATCTCAGCACACCTCATGGGCAGGACTGGTATAGCAGGCCAGGGATTGAACCCTGGCCACTGTGCTCTACCTAAGCAGGTGCTTTAGTCTGTTAACCTATCAGGCCAACCAGATTATGCTACTTATTATTAGAATTTTTTCTCTTTTTTCCACATAGGAAATGTCATGACAAGTATAATTCTTAGCCTAGTATATAATTCTAATTCTAAGGAAAGCAAGAGTCACATATAGGTGTATTCACACAACTATATTTTATGGCCCTTTACATGACTATGAGGGGATTAACTTCTAAAGAAAACTATTCATCAAAACAGAATGTCAAAGAAAAAGACCACAGGCCCTTCTTCCGGGATACTAGATGTATGTGTATATAGCCTGTCCAAAGGCAGAATGATCTATAACATCTGTGGAGGATTTACCCAATAAGATTAGGCTAGTCTTTCCTTTCATACAGCTATGAAATGTAGATTCAGAACTCTTTCTCCTCCATAAGCTGTTAAAGGGTAATGTGGCACATATCTTCTTTACAAGGATATTTTGGAATATATAATAATACACAGGTACAAACCCTTCCAATACATGCTGTAATATTACAGGTCCCAGAAGAGCCTTGCGCTTTTGTGAAAGCAAAGTCTCTATAAATCGTAATGAGGTCAACTCTCTCATATTTTGAAGGGCATAAGTGAAAGTTTATAGAAAGAGATGGAGCAAAGGGAGCCCGGGTCTGGATGTAGTGATTTTCCAGTGTTTACAACACTTCTGTTCTAGTGACAGAGCAAAACCAAACTTACAGTTCCTTTAAAATATGAGACGCATGATCATTATTACCACAGTGGGTATTGTCTCCATTCTTTTAGTGCTCCCTGAAACCGTTCCTTCAGTTTATGCTTGAGTTTGCAATATTTTGAAACGAAAAAGAGAAAAATCTCAAATGAGCCAATGAAGGCAACAGCTCAAACAGGTAGCATAAACACCCCTCAGATGCAAGTAAGTCACGGCAGATGAAAACCAGAACAATTGGGAATTTCTTTTTAAAAGTCTTCCATTGATGCTGGTTGGGAACCTGAAAGAATAGTGAGGCTTTATAGGCCTATTACCTGTGGCATCCAGACTTGCCTCTATAATTACAAATCACAAAAGTAGAAAGGTACTGAAGCTGCTAAAAGAAAACACAGGAAATGCTTGAAGCCATAGGCACAACTCTAGCCTTTGTAGGTAGGATTCCAATAGCATAGACAATAATAGCAAGGACCAACACAGGGAGCCACAAGAAATTAAAAGTTTATGTCCAGCAAGCAATGCAATGGGATGGAAAAAAATAGCCTACAGGATGAAATTTAACCTTTGCCAGCTAGTCTTCTGACAGAAGATTAATATCTAGAATATATAAAGTACATGAAAGACTTAATTAAAATTTAAATGTTCTAATCAATGAATGGACAAAGGACCTCAAAAGAACTACTGTGGTATTATTTTTTGTCCGGTGCTTAAAGAAACGCTGAGAAGATCCAATGAATGTAGCTTCAGAGGACTCACTGAGACTTCTCTATCAGTAAGCCCAGAGCCTCAGAAGACTCTTCTTTTTATTCAGCATTAAAAAAATGGCTAAGGAATATATGTCACTACTTTAATAGGTACAGCATATTCCAGACACATAGCTCACGCAGATACTAACAGACAAGTAGCTCACGCAAATGCTTCCAGACATAGCTCACGCAAATGCTAACAAATAATACTTTAAGCAAGGGAGGAGACAACCATTGGTGTCACATAGCTGATAAACAAAGAACAGGGTATCCACGGGATGAGCCAACATCCACAACCTTGAGCCCCAGCTTTCCGAGACCCCCAACCAATAGGAGGCAGCCTTCCCTGGTCTCTGTCCATAATTCAAAGACAGGGCACACACAGGAGGAGCCGTTACCTGCAACTCCAAGCCTCAGCTTTCCAAGACTCCCGAGCAAAGAAGGCAGCCCTCCCCTGGCTCCATCCATATCTCACTGCATCTAGACACCAACTGGCCTTCATTATCTTTATGTTACTATAAACTACATGGTCAATAACTATAGGAAATAATGTTCATCTTCAGCCATTAGGAAAATACAAATCAAAACTATGTTCTCACTCTAGTTAAAATGCTGTCATAGAGAATACAAATAATAAGATTGGTAATTAATAAATCAATTGGTGAGGATGGGGGTTCTATACTGCTTAGGATGCAATAAATAAGTTTAGTTACTGTGGGAACCAGTATGAAGGTTGGCCAATAAACTACAATTGGAGTTATTTGATGTGATTCCCTGATATCTACCCAGAAGAATTAAGGTCATCATCAGTCTTAGGGACATGTGCATACTCATGGTTATTGCAGCATGAGCCAAGATATTGGACCAGCCAAGGGGTCCATCAACAGGTAAGTAGGTAAAGAAAGTGTGCTATATATAGTGATTCAACTGTACAAAGAACAAGATGTCATCATTTGTGAAAAAATGGATAGATCTGGACCTATGAGAACATGGGTCTCATATTTTAAACATTATAAATATTAAGCCCTTCCCTCCCCCCGCTGGTTGGAATAATGGCCAGGGAAAGAAGGTGATGGGATGAAATGATTGGAGTATGTTAGAAGTATGGAAAAATCTGTCAGAAGAAAACTTATTAATCCACATAACCTACATGCACTAACAAAAACATGGGGAACAAAATGCGATGTTTAAAAAAGTATAATTTCAAGTACAATGGATTATATTATTTGGTATAAAAATAACAATAATTTACAGAAATCCTTCCTTACAATCGAGCTGGACTCTTTTCCATAGGTTCTCATATGGGCTTGCCTGTACAGTATGACGAACGACCTTCATGTAGACGTTACAGCAAATTTAACAGAGGTGTCTTTGTTACAATTAAGGCTAGTGGCCTCAAGCCAAAGTATAATTGCATGAAAGCCCAGAAGTGGATTTGTGGAGAAGACAGAGATGGTAATAATTGTAGTACAGAATTGTGGTCTTCTGTACTACAGAATTTAGAACATTGATAATTGATTAATTAATGACTGAACATTAATAAACAACATGTATTTCAGGCAATATTTTGTACATATTTACCTAAGCTTTTGAAAGCTATTGAGTGATATTAATATGTAGATTGGAATTTTCTCTATCACTAGAGTTTTCAAGTATGGGGATGTAGAGGTAACTCAGTGGTCTAAGCACCTGCCTGGGCAAGCGTAAGGACCTGGGTTCAATCCCCAGTACTGCCTGCTATGCTGGTCCAGACCTAAATGTGCTGAATTGGACAACAAGACCAGGAGTGGTGGCACATACCTGTAATCCCAGTGCTGGGCCAGTTGAAACAGAAGTATCACTATGAGTCTGAGTTACGTAGTGAGACCTTGTACCAAATACGTATTTTAGAAGAAAAGAGTTATCAAGTATGAAAATGTGCAACTTTAGTAAAAGATTATTCTAGAAAACTGCTAGAATCTCAATGAAAATATTAATATGATGTTGTTTATATAATGGAGGGAGACAAGAAAAAAGTGTATAATTATTTTTTAAAAAAGGACAGTGGAGGGCCAGTGAGATGGTTCAGCAGTCTAAAGTGCCTACATAATAGCCGGGCATGGTGGCGCATGCCTGTAATCCCAGCACTCAGGAGGCTGAGGCAGGAGGATCGGTGTGAGTTCGAGACCAGCCTGAGCTACAAAAGTGAGCTCAAGGCCAGCCTGAACTGCATAGTGAGACCCTGTCTCAAAAAAGACAGAAAAAAAAAAAAAGTGCCTGCATAGGAAAGCTTAGGCAACCGCATGGGCCGCAGTTGGATCCCTGGCACCACATGCTGCACCAGCCTCACCCTCAGGGCAGGCTGAGCCAGCCATAATAATTAAAAATAAAAAAAATTTTTTAAAAAGGACAGTGGAAAATGAGGATCATAGTAGTTAGACATATCATATATTAAAATTCATTACAAATCCACAGTGGTTAAAATTTATGTGGAACTATGTAATATTAATGCAACATAACCTGAGAGAGAACTTATTCCACATGTATAAGAACTTAATAAATGGCAAATAAGGTCTAACAAATAAGTAAAATTTTGAAAAAGTTATAAATTTTGTTGAAATCAAATATTTTAAAAGAAAAATAATCAGATATAACACAGAAACATAACTCAAACAAATTCTACTGATATAGAAGTTTCTTGATAGAGGAAAAGAATTTAAAAATGAATAATGACATCTATGAAACTATTCAATCTCTTCTTCAGAAAAGGCTTTCCTAAATTTTAAGCACAATCTTTAATAAAAGAACCTCATTGATGTGAGAGAGAAAGAAACTTCAGGTTGTCACTGAATAAAGCAGGTGGAATACACATTTCCCATTATATTAACTCCATTCTGAGCATTCTTTGAGGCAGACAACTTTCTCAAAGCATAAACAGCCAAGTTGCTGTTAATCTGTCTTGTTTCAAAAAATCAAAACACATACTGATGATTCATACATATTTTTCGCATGCCTTTTAATCTTCAAATAAGCTTAAAGACCTGAGCTACAGAATTGGATTATTTCTTCAGTCCAACATTTCACCATTGTCACATACTTTTGAAGAATCCACCCATTCCAGCCTTCCCTGGGATAATGTTCCCACAAGACCAGAGCAATGGGCAGCAAGACACATGACACATACTTGACCCTGGCCAATTGCATCACAAAAATAGCTAACCCAAGCCACATCTCAGAGATTATCTTTTCAGCACGCTTGTAACTGAAACAATGAATTTCACCCAGCAAGATACAAGATGCATGACTGAAATGTAGCCGAAAATTTTGTGTGTTAATGAGCCCACAGAGCAGGTACACGGGGAAAAGCAAAACAAAACGAAGTAGCAGCTTAATACCATGGGAGGAATCTTAAGTGTTGTAGAGAGAATGTGGCAGACTGAGGAGCTGTTGTTTCGGAGGAAGATTTTCTAGTTCTGTATTCCATCTACTCACTGAGGCCTAGATATACATTCTGCCTTTGTTTTTATTAAGACATGCTTTATGCCTTTTTGAAAACTTTATTTAAATAAACTTTAATTATGTTGTCGCTTGCCACCAAAGCAGCTGTTCTAGTTTCTTCGGGGTATTATAACAAAGTATGAGAGTTGTGAGCCTTGCAAACAGCAGAAATGAATTCCTTGATGTTCTGGGGGGCAGGGAGTCCAAGATTAAGATATTCCCTGGTTGACAGAGAACCCCTTCTCATTGTGTCATCCTATGATAAGAGGAAGGGAGCTAGAGGAAGTTTTGTAGGCTGTCTTATTAAAGGCACTAAGCTCACTGACAGAGGCTCTGTCCTTGTGTCCTCCGATCTCATAACTATCTCCCAAAGGTGCTGCTTCCTAACGTCATTCATTGGGAGTAAGAATTCCAACATCTGAACTTTGAAGGGGCATAAACATGCAGACCGCAGCAGTACCCTTGAGTTAATGATACATACTTTTCCTCTCTAAACTACATTAAAAAGTAGACAAGACTGCTTTTCATCTACCTTTAAGAGATCAGGAACTAAATCAAATAATTTAATACTACATAGCTAGATCCCGAAGCACTGGGAGCAGAGCTCAGACCTGGGATTCTGTTCCTCTGATGTTGACTCACCTGTGTTCAGAGGTAAGTGGGGCGACACTGTCCTACTAGAAGTGCACACTAGCAGAGGTCTATTTGCAAGATGGTGTAATTGGGCAATTGCTAGATCTTGCTAACACTGTTCCAGGAGACCATGGGTGAGCAGTTCAGTTAAAAATACCAGATCCATTTACTTAGTAGTTCTACCATCAAATTTGTAGGAAAACTCAAGGAAACTGTGTTTTGACATTAACTGTTAATCCAAATTTATTGCAGCTTGTATTTTAACTACAGCTATAGTTACAGTGTTGAATGGCTCTTTTCATCAAGTGAAAATCCAACAAAAACACTTTCTCATTCTAGTATAAAAATATTCTGTAAGCTCAACTACCTCCAATTCTACTCTAACAAGAATCAATAGAAGCCAGCTATAACCTGCGTTGTGCTTTTGAAACTGCATATGTTTTGTATAACTAAAGAAATAGTTGATTGACTAATAACTTCTATAATAACTACCATTCAGGGAGTTCTGACATTCCACCATGCACTAGTCCAGATGCCCTTCACACAATATTCATTCATTCATCCATTCATTCATTCATTCGATCTCTCAGTGAAGACCTATTGTATTTAACATACTATGGGACAACCACACTTCACACTTGACATTCACTGAGAATAAAACAATGATCAAAATAATATATGCCCTCAACATGCTTCTTAGGTTTCATTTAATCATCACAATGACCTCATTACTGTTACTGCTTCATGAGGAGGAGTATAACCCAGAGATGCTAAAATAATTTAGCCAACTCTACACAATTTAAGAGACCTGACTTAAATCTCTTATTCTTTCCATTTGACACTACCAGCTCTCATTAAATCACTGACTATAGGAAGGGACATATTTATAGCTAGGAGAACACTGTTGAGAAGCTGATAATCACTGATAATCCATGCCAAGAACTTCTCACGTACACCAAAACCTTGATATATTTTACTTTAAATATGTTACTTCCAATAAAGGTATGCTCCCATTGAAATTAATATTTCCTAAGATGCTTAATGTTTGAAATCTATCAAATTAGAATCTAAAATATTCAAAGGTCAATATAAAAAAATTTCCAGATGTTATTATATACGATGAAAATGATGGTATTGAATCAGAGCAAGCTCATTTTGTTTCTGTTTGTATTCATCCATATAGAGAGAATGCCTAATAATGCTCAAGAACCACATGGGAGAAGGAGAGGGAGAAATTAATTTTTTAATAAGCTGCATTCTAATGTCATTCACATGAAAGATATGTTTAGTCATGTGGTAACAAGTGAAGTAAAGCAGAATAAAACATAGAAGAGGGCATGGGAAATAAAAGACCAGGATTTATCATTTTTAAAGGAAATGAAGGAAAATGCTTTGATTCCTCAAAATTCCTACATTGACATTGAATCTGCAATATGATATTAATGAGAACATGACTTTCATAAAGTGATTCTAAAGGTTGACTCCTTGCGAATGGAGTTAATGCCCTCACAAAAGAGTCTTTAAGAATTTTCTTGGCCCTTGTGTCATGTGAGAACTCAACAGGAAGGCACTGCCAGAAAGAAGACAGATGCTGTCATCGAATAGCAAGTCTGCTGGGACCTTGATCTTGGACATTCTATCGTCCTCCTGCTACTTATAAATTATCTAGTCTAAGCATTTTGTTATCACAGCCCACATAGAATAAGTTGTAATATTTTACTTGGAAGTCTTAATTTTGCCAGGCATCGTGGTGCCCACTTGTAATCCCAGCACTTGGAAGGCTGAAGCAGGAGGATCCCTGAATCTGAGCCTAGTGAGTTCACGGATAGACTGTATCACATGGCAAGATCCTGTCTCACAAACAAAACAACAATACAAAAAGCTTCATTTGAGCAACTTTCTAAAAGAATTGGCTGAGTGAGCCAAATGGACATCCACCAAGTGCAGCATCGGGTAAGTTTGTTAAGGCTAGCAGGGGCCTCAAGGTCAGCAAAATAGCAGTGACCAAAGCAGGCAGGGGTTATGAGGCCACGTGGGGCTCTCACTTTGAACTCCATGAGAAGCCACTGGAAAATTTGAACAATAAAGCTCTGTTATTTGACTTAACTTTTTAAAAAGCTCTTCAGTTATTCTACAAATGATGAACCACAGCAAAGAACTGTGTAGGAAAAATAAGGAAAGATGTGTGTGTCTAACAGATTAAATAGAGTTTGAAATATTGGAAAAAGTTAAATATGACAATTTTTTGTTGTTCCAAAAAATGCAGAAAATGGAGTTCCCATTCACCATGCAAAGAAGAAAAATCAAGAGTTCTGCTTGCAGCACAGTAAGTGAATGAAGAAAATATTTTATAGGAGTGATAACTTGTGTCAAAAGCTACTGATAGCTGAGTGACAAGAGAATATTTAACTATGGATTTATCAACATGGAGACCTTGACAAAAGATGTTCTGGTACAACAAAAGGATTTGGGTGACAGGCTGAAAAGATTAATAGACAAGAAGTGGAAAAGAGGAATCGGGGTACCTGGTAAATTCTCCTCTTTTGGAAAATTTTAACATAAGTAGAAAAAGTAGGCAAAAACTCGAAGAAAAAGAAGGGGTGAGGGGGCCTGGCGGGATGGCTCAGTGGTCTAAAGCTCATGCTTGGGGAAGCTTGGGCAGCCTCAGGGACCGCGGTTCGATCCCCGACACCATATGCTGCGCCAGCCCTGCCCTCAGGGCGGGCTGAGCCGGCCATAAAAATGAGGAAAAAATAAACAAACAAAGGTTCTGAAGCAAGAATAAAAATAATAAAGAGAAGAAAAGAAAAAAAAAAAAAGAGAAGGGGTGAGGAGAACTTCCCTAGGGACAGGCTAAAGTCAAAGGATACATTCGTGTGTTGATGGAAAAGATATGGATACAGCCCCCAAATTTCATGTATTAAAAGCAACCCTCAAATTCATAGTTATTGTATTTGAATGTGGAGCCTTTCAGAAGTGCCCAAAATAGAGGAAGTCATTATGATGGAACTTCTGTGATGGCATTAGCAGTTTTATAAGAAAGGAAGAAACAGCCAGCAGGCACACTTGCTCTGTCTCCATATGTGGTGCCCGCTACCAGGTTGTAATGTGGCAAAGAGCCCTGCACAAGATGCTTTGCTGTCAATTTAAGGACAAGAAATTAAACAGAGAAGAAATATTGTAGATGTGGTATCTGAAGTGGAAAACAACATAAATTCTCTACTGGGATAAGCTGAAAAGGAGAAAAATCAGAGTCAAGAATGAAATTATAGAGCTGGACAAATAGCTCAGCAGATTAAAGCACCAAATAGCTCAGCAGATTAAAGCACCCGAAAAGAGGTGCAGATGTAAGGAGTTCGAGCCCTGGGCCTGGCATACCGGCCCCACCCCAGGGGCATGTTGAGATAGCAATTGAGACTGGGTGTGGTGGTGTGCGCCTGTAATCCCAGCTCTTGGAAAGCTATAAACAGTTGGATCACTACGAGTCCAATCTAGTAGTAAGACCCTGAACAACCTGTTCTTCTAGACCTTTCCCTAAAATATATTAAAAAAAAGAAAGAAATTATGAGGGCTGGCAAGATAGCTCAGCAGACTAAGCGCCTGCTTAGGCAAGCACAGAGACCAGAGTTCGATCCCTGGCACCACATGCTGTGTGAACACTGCCCCCATGTGGGCTAAGCCTCCACTGCTGGGAGTTAGCATGGTCACAGTTAGCACACCTGTAATCTCAGCACTGGCACGGCTGAAAACAGGAGAATCACTATGAGTGTGAGCTGGATAGTGAGACCCTGTACCAACTGCATTTAAAAAGAAAGAAAGAAAGAAATATATGAAAGAGGTAAAGAATTAGTTGGCAATTCATGATCTCATACTTACTGAATTCACTGGTGATATAATTTCCCTCACCCTCTAGAGGCAGTGGAACTAACAGAATTATAGAATGGCCTTTTAAAGATGTAGTCACAGTATCAGCGAGGCGGCAACTTCTTGCGGTTGAGGTAAAGTTCTCCAGAAATCTGCATATTGAACCCGTATCCAATACATGGCAATGTCTCTTAGTGTTGGGCACACAGCAGGGGCTATAATCAGGTCAGCCTTGATAACTGGAAGTCCATGTTGCTCAGCCCATGTATAACCTCTAGCCAGCCACCAAGGCCACTTTTTCCATGAGCTTATAGGTTACCCTTCTTTTTTCATAACCAAAATTTATGACTAGATATACGGCCCGCTGTTCCGCCTACTGCCAAGGTTTCCCTTCACCGCTGTCTTACAGGGATATCCCAGACATGGAGCTGTATCTGCATACCCTCCAGTGGAGCCATTTGTAATGTAAGTTCTCGTCTTCTGTTCCTCTGTCTACTGTGATCATAGCACATGCCCTACGAGGCTATAGCTGTAAGCTGAGGGACCAGAAGTGGTATAGCAGAAGGTCCATGGATATTTGGCTACTTATTCAAACAACTATGCTTTCAGAATCTGCTTGGTTCCCATCACAAATATGCCATTTGATAATGAATTGTTATTATGTACATTCAACCTTCTGGCCTTGTGGGCCAGATGCAAGCCACTTTGTCATGGGCAGCTCAAGTTATATAGTACTTTGATGTGCCATAATGAAGCATTCAGTTTCCAGAAAACCCCACTGGCAGGCCCAGAGCTGGTTTTTAAAGACAGAGTTGTCATCTGGAGACAATGGTAGGTCTTTGCTCTAAAATCTTAAGGGCTTCTAATATGATTCACACATGGGGTCCTGCCAGAGACCTCAGAGAGAAACACTTCTGGCCACTGATACCTCAAGTACTATTAGAGCTGCTGGATCCTACAGTCCTAGGGGCAGAGCAGGCTGAACAGCAGCCTGGATGTGTTCCACAGCCTTCATCTACTCTGGGCCTTACTCAAAAATAGCAGGATTCCAAACCACTCAGAAAGGGGTGAGAGCAGCATACGCAAGGGAGGAATGTATGGTCTCCAAAATCCAAATAGGCTCACTAGGTATTCTGCTTCTTCTTGGTTGTAGGAGGAGCCATATTCAAAAATTTCTTTACCCTTGGACAACTAGCTGTGCATATACTTTACCACTCGATTCCTAGTAACTTAACTGAGGTAAAGAGCCACTGAATTTTAGTTTGATTAATTTTCTAGCCTCTAAAAGGTTTTACCAGCAACACCCCAGTGACTGCTACCTGTTGCTGACTTGGTTCACTCATTATGGCATCAGTATAATGCAACAGAGTCATAACTTGTAGAAGAGAAAAGTGATCAAATTCTGTAGGACTTACATTGTGACACTGGGTTGGAAAGCTGATATATTCCTAAGATAGAAGAGTTGAAGTGTTTTGCTGGCCTCTGAAGTGGAAGAAACTTGCTTCTTGTGGGCCTTGTGAACAGATATGGATAAAAAAAGACATTTCCAGATTCAATAACTGCACTTCAGGAGCTGTGCTCATCTGTTCAACTAAAGGAACTGCCTCTGGTACCGCAGCTGCAATTGGATCAGCACTTGATTATGCTTATGGTAATCCACTGTCATTCTCCAGGGTCCATCCTTGCTGCTTGGGCCAAAGAGAATAGTTCCACAGGGATGTGGTAGAATCCAAGGCTCATACAGGTCTCAGGTTCTTGGTGGTGGCTCTAACCTCTGCGATCCATCCAGGGCTTCAAGAATAGTCATTTATTTACTCTTTGCAGGTAGAGGAGATTCCAAAGGCTTTCATTTGTCTTTTCCTTTCCTAGTAACCCTCACTCCACAGGTTAGGAAATATAAAGATTCACATAAGTTTTGAGTGTATTTATCCTAGTTATAACGTCTGAAACTGGGAAATTAACCACAGGATGGATTCTGGGGACACAGGGACTCACTGAGAGTCAGACCTGGGATAAAACTCCGTTTATCACTTAGAAGTCAAGGCCCCTATTTTTTAATTTTTATGTACTTAGCACAGGGTATACAACATCTACAGGGTCTCACTGCATAGATTATACTCATAGTGATTCTCCCATTTTCAGCCTCCCAGTTCCTGGAATTATAGAAGTGCACCACCATGTCCAATCTCAACCAACATCTTAGCGTGCCCTCAGGGGCAGGAGCACGACGGCACATCAGGGATCAAGTCCTGGCCACTGCACTGTACCTAAGCAGGCACTTTAGTCCACTAAGCTAACTGGTCAACTCCAGGGCCCTTACTCTTACAAGAGGGCCACAGTGATGTTTCCTGTCCCCTGGGATCAGTGTTATTGAGAACCAGTGTCTAATAGTCCTGAACTGCTAGCTCCTTTCCTTTTCCCCATTTGTGAATTACTCTGGAAAAAGGCTGGATATAAGTCCCTTTAGGAAGAAAGAAAGGCTAACTATATAATTCTTTGGCAGCACATGAAGGTCCTGCTACAAGGTACCTGGCATCCCCCTTATCAAGGGAATATAGGTCTAAAAATGGTCCAAAGGTTGAAACCGGTTATTATTAGGTGAGAAGGACTTTGTGCAGCTGTCCTGAAATTTATCCGATCATATAAATCCAGTGTGAACTTTATTTTATTTTTGGCAGGACCAGGGTTCAAACTCATAACCTTTCACTTGCCAGGAAGGCACTTGTGCCACAGAGCTATCTCCCCAGCCCCCAGTGTAAAATGTAGGTGTCTTCTTATTTGTTTCAATTTGGAAACGCCATAATTAATTAGCCAATGACATAAGTCTGCACGGGTGAGACCGTTCCGATCATTACTTTGCTTCTGCTGTCCGTTACAGTCAAACCACCTACATTGCCTTTGGTGGTTGGGTGGTGCTATTCAAAGATCTAATTCAACCCATTGTCTTTAGGTTTCCTGGCTGGATGGCCACAGTTCTGCCAATAAGGTCTAGCACGCAAGAAAGAGCAGCGTCAGAGCTCCTTAAGGATGCTGTTGTTCTCCTTATGTATCTATTTCCTAAGATATTAGTGAAAGGTGCATTCTCTGGACTCTCCAAATATAAAAACAGTAGACCTTATCTGGAAAATCCACTCCAGTATTTTCATCTCAGAGGCAATGAATACCTTAATCAATAGTAAATCAAAGAATAAAAGGCTGCTATAGCTCCTTCAGATCTTTTAACCCATGTTTTAGGTAACCAAACAATTTTCAGCTTTTTAATACTACAAGCTGAGATATTAAGTGGAAAATCTCTGCTTAATGGAGCTATAGCAAGCGAATCAGCCTGATGCAGACCTGTACTCCTTCCACCATTATTCCACGGCCTTAGAAGCTATTCTTCTACCTCCTCCCCAGATCTCTGCTTGTAAAAATCAGAAACTTCAAAAAGTTATTCAGGAGGATAGCCTACCTCTTCACAGGTCATGCTGCCTACTTAACTTTTAGGAGTATGATGAGACTTGAGCTTGGTTATAGGGCTAGAAGAAAAGTGGATGGTGAGGGTGGTCTTTCAGCACATAGTTAGAAGAATTACGGTTATTTATGTTTGTCTGAAGCTGGGAAATCAAGCTCATTCTTCTCCTTCATTACTTTGTCCAGAATTGCTAAGAGAAACCAGCCAATATCATTATATTCTCCTTCTAAAATGTTCAAACATATTATATATAAAGTCACTAAATTCCTTGGATGCCACAAGTGGGTGAATAGGAACAACCAAATGGATCTATGTTATGCATTATCACAAACAGTTCATGCCATGAACTATCATACTCTGCTTTATTAGAAGAAGAGACTATAGCTACTTTAGTTCTCACTACCAAGCCAATTCCAGGAACCATTAAGCCTACTAAAGAAATTCATCCTAGCAATTCTGTTTCTCTAGAACAACTCCTGTACTAAAATGTATATGGGTCTTAGGTACTTTTCTCTCATTTCTGGGACAAAATTCCTGACACCTAAAATTAAAGAAGGAAGGGTTTATTTAGCTCACAGTTAGTGGAGGCTTCAGTCCACACTCAGCTGAGTCCAAGGCAGAGGTCACTTGTTCACTGAAGCAGAACACAACAATGACCAAAGGGAGGATCAGTGGCTGTGGTGTCTAGCAAGCCTCTTTGCCTTTCGTATATTGCATCCAGGCTATCTGCCGCACAGTGAGTGTATCACTCACACCCATAATCCCAGCACTGGATCATGAATTAATCACAAACTCTAGAAGCCTCCCCATGCCTGCATGAGGCCTTGGCAGGACACATAGACACAATCTGTAACAGGCTCTCTAGAGGAACTAGAATTGAACGAATTGATAGAATATGAAATTAGTGAGTCTCTAAGACTGGAAGCAGGAGAGTGCACGAGGCTGTCTATAGGCTGCAGAGCCAAAGAATCCAGTAGTAGCTATTCAGTCCAAGAAGCTGGAAGTCATTGAGAAAGGAGAAAAAAGACCACCCTGGACCCGCCAGAAACTCATTCAACCAAGCAGCAAAGCCGACCATGTCTGTGGAACTTCATCCATCAGACAGGCCCAGTGTGGAAAACTGCAGAAGAGCTCCCTGCAGAGAGGCCAGAGTCAAGACCCACTCAGCTGATCCATTAGCAGAACATCTTGCCAGAGTGGCACAGCAGGTTCACCTCCAAGGGCTGCAGCAGGAACAAGTGGAACTCAGCAGCCAGACCCAAGCCACATCCTCCTGGATGAGTTTGAATTTGGTAGAACCGGATCTGGTGCTAAGGTAAGGACTCTACCAAAGGTCAGAAGACAGGGCTATAAAAAATGACAAAGAGAAGGAGCAAAATGCACTCTCAGGCCCCGAACTGACCTAAAACAAATATAACAGACAATAACATAGAAGAAATTGGAAATCACATATTTCAGATGTCTGAAATAGTAGTATCCGAAGTAAGGAAACAACTGCAGAAAGGTATCAAGGAAATCAGATCAGAAATAAAAAAAGAAATAATGTCTATTATAAAAGAAGTTCTAGGTGCTTCTAAAGAAGATGCTGATAAAATAATGGAGAATAGAAAAATGATGGAATCCTTGAATGAGAAATATAAAAAAGTAATAGAATGTATAAAGCTGATTTAAAGTGCTATACAGGAACTTAAAACTTCAATCACAAGCTGGCAAAACCATTTCAATAAAAGTGAAAATAGACTTTCAGACCTTAAAGACACCATTGCAGCTAGTGAAGAGCTAAGAACTCTTACTAACAACTAGGGTGCGAGAAAAAATAAGTCAACATCTGCAAGATGATACAAAGATGAACAACATAAAACTAATAGGCATCAATGAGAAAGAAGTCAATACTAATGATGTAAAAAGAATATGGGCAGAAGTAAATAGCAGAAAACTTCCCAAATACGGGGAAACAATTTGACATTCACTAACTGAAGCATATAGAATTCCAAATAACATCAACCCAATTAAAACCATACCCAGACATATAATAATCAAAATCCCAGAAATTCAGCACAGTAACAGTATACTAAAAGCCGCTAGAGAAAAGAAACAGATCTCATTTAAAGGAAAACCCATCAAATAATGGCATATTTCTCTTTACAAACCATCAAGTCAAGAAGAGCATAGAGCAAAGTACTCTTGCAAGGAAACAAATTCCAGCCCAGACTGCTATACCTGCAAAACTCTCTTTCAAATTCAATGGAGAACTGAAATATTTCCAGAACAAACAACGACTAAAGAATTTCATGATGACAAAGCCAATCCTGCACAGTTTACTAAAATATATTCCAGAGAGGGATCAAAAGGACAATTCCATAAAGGTGAATGGAAAGAACCCACCAAATAGGGCAAACAAACACAGGAGCAAAAGAGGTATACAAAAGCAGTCTTTCAACTATTCTTTTGTATACAGCAGCAGAATATCTCCATCAGCATAGTCTACAAATAGACTGCTCATGCACCCTATGGGTCATTATTCTGTCTGGTTCTACTGGGTGGATATCTAGGAAATAGCAGTAACAGTCCTACAAGTGACATCTGGCCACTAGCAAGTGTCATGGACACTGTCTGTATCCACAACATACTAGAACTTTGTGTAATGCCCTATTCCCAAACTGTTTGAAGTTCTGATCATATATTTGCCATTCCAGCATTTATGTTATGTTTTATTGTTAGCAATTCTTTACTACCATGAAAACTTTCTCTTAGTTGATATCTTTGTATATGTTCACCTACTCAAATAATATGTGAGTAGTCTGAATTGATTACAGATTCATAGATATGATACACTAAATTCTGGCCTCTAAGTTGGAATCATGATTTGATTTGAATTTTGGAATATTGTTTTAAAATATTTAATTTAATTTTAATCAATATTTAATTAATTTTTCTGAATATTGTTTAATTATACTTTTTTTTCTTTCTTGTTTCAGAACTTTATTTATTTATTTATTTGTATGGCTGGCTCAGCCTGCCCTGAGGGCAGGGCTGGTGCAGCATGTGGTGCCGGGGATCGAACCACAGTCCCTGAAGCCACCTAAGCAGGCTCCTTGGACCACTGAGCCATCCTTCCAGGCCCCCTCATTATACTTTTTATGAAAAAGAAAGAAAGAAAGAAAGAAAGAAAAGAAAAACAAAAGACATCAGGTATACAGCACTAGTCTGAAGCCCAGGCTGTGCAAGCTCCCTAAGAGCCACTGGTCTGCATCCGCATTGCAAACCTGAAAAAACTGCAGTCTACTGTCCACTGTTGTTGGCATCAAAAAACACACCTGCTAAGTCAAAAACTGGAGCTCCTTCAAATGTGGGGCCGCCCCCTCCTTTCCCATTCACGTCTCCCAGGCTCTACGCGGCCTGCATGATGCCACCCACAATGCAGTGAGGCTTCCCCGTTCAGTTCTCTGACGGATAGGCCAGTCACCTCCTGGACTCACTTCCATCCAAAGCGAGCCTGGCAATGGGACCACCTTCAGCTTTTCGTTTCATGTCCTGTTGACAGGGGAGGACAGAGAGACGGTGGAGGAAGCAGGCGAGATGGGAGCTGGGTTTTCCTGCGGGCTAAGCTATCAGGTAAAATGTTTACAGACTCACCATGGAACTGCTTCTCACTCCAGCACATAGCACCGCACCAGGCACATAGCCAGCTCGCAGCAAATGTGTGTTAAATTATCACAAAGCAAAACGGAACCGATGTTTTCTTACCCTGTGTTATGAAAAGATGCAGAGTTCTGAAAAGGGCTTGTATACATTCAGATAGGTAATTTGGACTGATTATTTGCTGCTCTGGGTAATGAAGAGGGAAAGGCAATCTAAAAGAAATTTATAAGACTGTTGCCAACTTAGTCTTTTCCTCCAGCACAGTTTGCAACATTTGGAAAATGTCATGCTTCAAAAATTATTTTTCAAAGCAAGAACCAATGATGTTCCTATAAAATAAATATAGGAATTAAATTGTGAAATAAACAGCCTAGAGGGACTTGGACCCCTAATGAAAGTTTTATAGCCTTAGTTATCAAACTGAGAGTAAAGGAGAAAAATACATCCGGGGACGGGGGTTGATTATTCTAAAGTATGGCTGGTTTGTTTGGCATCATGTCTGTGGCCTCTGCAGTGCATCCTGGGAGAGGCCTTTTGAATCAGCAAAACCACAAGGAAAGCAGGAAGAGAGGTCAGTGGGGCAAAGAAATGCACATTTGAAACTGAAAATGGAAACGAGGTTGCTCATGTTAGTAGCATCTCCTCAAGGGGAGCCCTGGGCAGGCACACGGAACTTTCCAGTTACCCACAGCCTTTAAAGAACGTCCTCCCTCTCGCGCAGATTGTGTTTTCTGTAATGTGAACTAAAAGCCCGGTGGGCTCTGCTCAAGTGAACGATAGGCCACAGTCACAAGTCCAAGGGTCTAAATGTTCCTAGCAAGTTTGTGCATTTAAATCCTGCTTTTAGAGTTATAGAGGTTTGGCTTGTTTTGGTTTTGCTTTGTTTTGTTTTGTTTTGTGTTTTGCATACCCTAGCCTTGGAAAGACAAGAGAAATGTGACCGGGGGCAAAAGTCCAAGCCTTCTTGGGCTTAATGAAAAATTCAGTGTAAATTGTTCTATTAACAAAATGCTCTTTATGAAATCCCCAAAGAAAAGTCGCCAGGTGCAAAATCATTTTCTAGAAGACTGTGCCGAAGCCGGGCGTGGTGGCTCACGCCTGTAATCCCAGCACTTTGGGAGGCTGAGGCAGGAGGATTGGTGTGAGTTCGAGGCCAGCCTGGGCTACAAAAGTGAGCTCAAGGCCAGCCTGAACTGCATAGCGAGACCCTGTCTCAAAAAGACAAAAAAAAAAAAAAAGACTGTGCCGAGGACCTGGGGGTTCCTCACTAAATCTCTGGAGCTGCCTTTATTTTACACATCCTGCTAACTTTTATACATATGTTCTACTCTATGCAAGTGTTGGTCTGATGCTGTACTCATCAGTAAACAACATAATAATTTACAGTTTGTTTCTCTTTGTTATTTTTACATGTTATAGCAAACTGTATATGCTGTATGTAGGTTAGTAATGATGTGAGTTACATTTATGTCCATACATACTTCCACAGTCATTCAAGCAATTATGAGCACTAGTTTTGGGTTTGTGGGTATCTGTTTTATCACTGTATGATTCATATGTATCATAGTTTGGAGTCTTTGCAAGGGGAGCAGTTCAACTCAGGACACACATTATGAGATTATTTTATAATGAATCACCCAAAGAATCATGTACAAAGAGTGCAGGAAAAAAATCTGTCCATATACTAAAGACTAAAGAAACCAGCTGAGGGCATGGATCCCACGATAATGTCTCATGCAGGCACACTCCACACATCTGCGCTGGGAAGGCCCAGAGGTCAGTGTTGGAAGCTAGAAAGTCTGTGTCAGCAGGATGAAGGATCTGTGCCAGCAGGCTGAGGGATCTGAGCTGGAGCCAGGAAGCAATGCTCAAAGTAAGTAGCACAGCTCCCCTGAAAACTACCATGGCCATCCTCAGTGACAGAGAGGTCCCAAGCTCCCCTCCAGTGATGAGGACAGCTGGATTTCCATCAGGAAGACCAACAGAAGAAGCTTTTCCAGGACAGTGAGTTTCGCATCATCTTCCCCTACAGAGCCAGGAAGTGAAGTTCAAAGTGAGGACCAGCGCTCCCCCAAAGTGAACTGTAGCCAAACTCAGCAACAACGAGGTCCTGAGCTCCTTCTCTGGTGAGAACAACCACATTCATGAGGAAAGCCAGCTCGACAAGGTCGCCCAGCAGAATAGCCCAAGGAACCCGTTTCTTCTCAAACTTTCAACAGCTCCCCTAATGGCCTCATCCAGCTCCCAACAGCCTCCACATCTTACGCTGCTGGTGACAGTCCTCGGGTGGCCTCCCTGACCAAGCACTGCATTAATTCAGTTCAGCTGGGTGTGACAAGGTGACCACCACTTGGCAAACCATCATAAGCTGGAACAAAGATGAAAAGTGGGGGGGGGGTCCACAGGAGACTCCACAACATGAGGCAATAACAGCGTATTGGATCTGGGAAAGAGACTGAGCCTCCTGTACCCTCAATTTCCTCAGCTATAAAATACAGACAAAGAATGAACCTGGAACCCATCACACAGAGAGGTGCACAGATTATAAGATGATTATCAATAATATTTGGTTTTGTAAATGCTAGCTGTTGAGAATGAACTTATTCAAAAAAGAAAGAGCTACTGAGTTAAGGAGAACAGAAAAGGAAATGGAGTATGATTAATCTAGGTATGCAAGCGGGATGATTTGGACAAATGTGCTGTGCATGTCTGCTGGTCTTCGGAAAGAAGCAGTTAATTCTTTAATTTGTTTCGTCTCCTTTTTTCAATTGTGCATTCTTTCTTATTAAGTTCTCATATATTTCTTTCGCTTTTCTTTCTTTTTCTAATTTTACATGCATATATCTGCTAATATGCATAACTAATTGGAAGACAGTGCTATGTCTTACAACAAATACTGTAAAATTCATATTACTTTTTTAAGTGAAATTCTTTCACTGGTAATTTTTTTTCTTTTCTTTTCTTTAATTTTCATTTCTTTTTATTTTATTTTATTTTATTTTTTGTCTTTTTGAGACAGGGTCTCGCTATGCAGTTAAGGTTGGCCTTGAGCTCACTTTTGTAGCCCAAGCTGGTCTGGAACTCACACCAATCCTCCTGCCTCAGCCTCCCAAATGCTGGGATTACAGGCGTGCGCCACCACGCCCGGCTCATTTCTTTTTAATATCATGGCTGGCTCAGCCTGCCCTGAGGGTGGGGCTGGCACAGCATGTGGTGCTGGTGATCGAACTATGGTCCCTGTGGTTGCCTAAGCTTTCCTAAGCAGGTGCTTTAGACAACTGAGCAATCTCGCCGGCCCTCACTTGTATTTTTTTTCTATTTTAATTCTGATTTGTACTCTATAAAAAAATAAAAATGTTACCTACCATTATTAATATTACTGATTTTGGTTTTATTACTATTGTTATCCTTAAAGACCTTAAACTTAAGGTAGTTTTGAAGATTGTGATTCGATAGATGTGAAGACGCAAAAGAACCACTAAGGTCACAGCCTATGTGACAACTGAGGTTTGCTGAGTTCTGAGCCCATTGCTTTCTGATGGCTTCTGAGAACTCCTTAGACAACACTGAAAAGTAAGCATTTTTAAAAGAAGATAATGAAATTTTGAACCAAGTAGGTAACAAAATGTTTAATAGTAGTAGCATGGCCTGGCAGTGCATGCCTGTAATCCCAGAACTTGAGAGGCTGAGGCAGAAGGATCAGGGTGAGTTCGAGACCAGCCTGGGCTACAAAACTGAGCTCAAGGCCAGCCTGAACTGCATAACAAGACCCTGTCTCAAAAAGACAAAAAAAAAAAAAAAGTTTAGTAGCCAAAATGATGTGAGTTATTGGTGCAGGATGAGTCAGAATAACTCAATTTATTCTCAAACTTGAGTATTCATATCAAAAAATACAAGAGGATCACGTATGCTGCAAAGTTATATTCGTTATAATTATGATATATAAGCAGGAAAAGGACAAAATCAAGAGCAAAGAATAAAACTATATTCTTCCCATGTTTTTTTCTTTTATTCTCCTAGGTCCTTAGAAAATCAAATAAAAGCACCAATACATTTTCCATTCAAAAAGTTTTTCATTTTCTTTTGTCACTGCTCATGGTCTGCAGATTCTGGCAAGTAGGGACTTTTCCCACAGTTATTTTGATAGAATGAAGATGAGCTTGGGGGGGATACTTTATTGATCTTTTCATGGATTTTTCCCAAGATATTAGACCAAATATCAAATTTTCTGCATAATAGGCAAGCCTGGTATATTGTAAGTTCTCAAGACAAATATTAGTGACATGAACTAATAAAAGTGTTATTATGAAAGTGTCTTTGGCCATATACAATTAGCCCCTCCCAAAGAAGACTCACTGAATGTAAATATGACCTTTTCTTTACCAAAATGACCACATGGAATCTTAAAGAACGGATGCTACAATGGTTGGCCTTCTGCTAAGTGTGAAGCATCGCAGCTTGCGTCTAGTCCTCATGGTGAGGGGTAGGCTGGTGAATTCTGAGACTGGCCTCAGCAGCAAAGCAGACAAGGCAGGCTTCGGCTGTTTCTTCAGCAGAGGGCAGGAAGTGAACCCTTCTCTGAAACCTCATTTGGACCCCTGCGTTGTCAAAACAACCTTGTGCTTGTGAGAACTGAAACATGCTTGACGTATAAAGGGTGATTTTGTTTAGCTCCTACTGCATACAACTTCATTTCTTTTGTCCAGAGACAGAGTTATCTTGGGCTGTGTGTAGCAGATGGCAACCCCAGCATTCTGGAGGCTGGCACAGGAAGGTTGCAAGTTAGAGACCAGGCTGGGCAACCTAGCAAGTCAGAAATTCTGCCTGCAAATAAAAATGAAAGGTACCAGGGATGCAGCTCAGTGTGAAGGCCTTAGGATCTGTCTCTAGTGGCCCCCCAAAAGAAATAGTTATCTCATATATGTTTAGGGAAAAACTATGAAACAAAAGTGATAATGATCTATAAATATCATTCCCAGCACATTTCTGAGATCTTGGTACCTGTTTGTGAAAGTTCTAATGCGGGCATGGACAAGTTGACTAAAAATTGAGCACTGACCGAAAACCAAGCTGTGTAGGGTGGAGCTGCAGGATAGGACGCAGTGAAAGCCAAAGGGAAGGATGGTGACAGACACAAATGCAAGGAACAATGAGAAAAGATTGGCAAATGTGAGAAAGAGGATAGAAATATCTAAGGGTCAGTGTCAGGAAATTTCAGTTATAATTCTGAGCTTCACAGTTAAGTTTATTTGCCACTAGCTATTTCTGTCTGTCTACTTTCCTATCTACCTGCCTGCCTGCCTGACTGCTTGTCTGTCTGTCTGTCTGTCTGTCTGTCTGGATCAACCCCTAGTCAGCAGGGACGGTGAAATTGGATTACAGTGAAATATTTGATAAGGTTTTCAGTCCAAATTTGTGCATGAAATAAGGATCCCAGGCCATGATCTTCTCTCTAGGCCTATCCTATTGCCTGACACACAGTAGCCACTGAATAGACTGGAGATACAAGACATACCATCTGAGCCAGACGTGGTGGCGCATGCCTGTAGTCCCAGCACTAGGGAGGCTGAGGCAGAAGGACTAGTGCAAGTTCAAGACTAGCCTGGCCTGTAAAAGTGAGCTGAAGGCCAGTCTAAACTGCACAACAAGACCCTATCTCAAAAAGACCAAAAAAAAAAAAAAAATGGTATGAGGAGTCAATGTCTGCACAAATCCAAATCGGGCAGTGTGTCCCGCTTTAAGGGGCCGGCAAGATGGTTCAGCAGTCTAAAGCACCTGCTTAGGAAAGCTCAGGCAACTGCAGGTTCAGCAGTTCCATTCCCAGCACCACATGCTGTGCCAGCCCCACCCCCAGGGCAGGTGGAGCTAGTCATAGTAAAAAAATAAATAATAAATAATAATAATAATAATAATAATAATAATAATAATAGAAAAGGAAAGAAAGAAAGAAAGAAAGTGCTATCTGAAGAATTCTGTATTAAGTGGATTCACTGTTGCTAAGATATAAATATTAGTGAATGCATTACTCTGTTGCAATCCAGGGACCGTGCAACGCTCTAGGCAAAGGGACTGGCCTCTTAACAAATCTCCCATCTCAACTAAACTTAAGGGGAGATACTCAATAGGTTTCCCAGAACTCAGATATTCAAGTCATTATCTTTGACTTGGGCAATACTTAACTGGCTTATGCTAGTTAAGTGTGTGATAACAAGAAGGTAGAATGATAAAATGCCTTAAAAGAGGGACCCACACAGCGCCACTACTTAAAATGGCTATAGTGGGGACCACAGCATGTATATTAATTGAGCATTTGCATGAAGTCAGCACCAATAGAAACAATGGGTTGCAAAGGCAAACCTGGAGAAAATCAAATCACATACCCTCAAATAACTGTTCTTTATTTAGGGGCTGTAGGAACAGCTCAGTTGTACAGTATTTGCTTAGCATGTTGAGCTCACCAGCACTATTTTTTTTTAAAAAGAACTATTTTTCCTTCTTCATGTCATCTGAATAAGTAATAAAAATTTGAAATATATAGCAGAGGATTGTGGTGCATGCCTGTAATCCCAGGATATGGTAAGCTAAGACAGGAGGATCAATAATTTGAGATCAGCATGGGACACATCTCAAGATCTGTATCTCCAGCCCCAAAACATGAACTGCGGTATAAGTCAGTATGCATTGTACTTAACCTTGCTCTAAAATTTCAAGTGAATTTGAACAAGCACTTGCAACCTTGATGGAGAAGTACATTGACAAATAGTCTCATGACAGCGCCCACAAAATAATTTCACAAACAGTATTTTTGAGTGGTCACTAAACAAAATGTAGGGAATGTGCAGTTCAAAAAATTGTTCTCCATGGTTTTTGTAGGATAGATGCATAATAACATACATATGTTGCAAAGCACATGGCAGGGATGGACAGCATTAATAGGTTTGAAACAGGCCCTTTAACAGGCCCAAAATTCAGGCCCAATCAGGACACAGGGATCATGGCACACTGAGAACACTGGGAAGCAGCACTGTCTTTTAAGGCAGCGGCTCTCACGTGGGACACCATGGGACAGCAGGGCCAAGATGGCGGAGGCAGGGATCTTGGACCTTCATGTCCCATGAGATGGCAGTGGTGAAACCAATAGCTTCAAGTTCTTGTTTTTTGATTCAAAACCTCCATTTCTTACCAGTTCCCAAAATAAAAAGGATCTTTTGAGAGATTAATCTGTGTATTTTTTTTGAATCCATGTATTAAAAAAAGGAAATTTCTGACACAAGCAGAAATGTGTAAAGAGTCAGACTTCTATGTAATTTTACCTTCTGTTTTCAGCAAGAAATTGGCAACTTTTTCCTGAAAACTCAATTTTTATAGTATGGGGTCATCTCAATGTGGCATAATTTGAAGAAGTAAAAGAAACTTGAGGGAAAGTAAGTTAAAACCTCATTTGAGCAGAACAAATATTGCCATGGAATAACTGAGGAGTTTAGAAAAATAGTCCGCTGACCAGCACTTTGCCAGATAATTTGCCAAAATTTTGACATGAGAAGTGCCTGAAAACTGGATCTTAAGTTTCCAAAAAATTGTGAGCAAATTGCTAAAAGAATAAACAATCGTTCAGCTGCGTACAGTGAGGAATAACATCTACATCCTACGCGCACATATACTCTGTTTATAGCTCGGAAGAATTTAAATTGCTTTCCTAGCATTCCTTTTTTTCGTTTCAAGTATAAACTAACTCAAAAAATTAAGTAAAAATTGATGATCTAGCAGTGTTTCTCTGGCTGCCATACAGCACGGGCAATGAGTTCTAGACTCCAATTTATTGGTTTGTCAGAAAGTTTGGTTATTTTCATCAATTTAGCTTTACATTTAACATTCCTTAGCTTAATTGAAACCATGCGGACACATTTGGTTGCCATCCGCATTCCTACAAAAGTAGAAAGGGCACTTTGTTTCCAATTCTCCACAGTTTACCAGTAAGTTATATTTTTCTTGCCATAATAATTAAATATACAGTTTGCACTTAATAGCAAGCCCTTCCTAATCCCTATTATCCACGCATACAATCCAGTTTTCACAAATATCCAGTCAGCTGGTGGAGGAAAGACCATTATCCCTTTCTTTTCATAACTGAATAAGTGATTTTCTAGGAGCTAACGCTAAGATTCTAAAACATGGCCTTTGGACAATTATGAACATTTCAGAAGCTTATTTCATCCCCTCTTTCTACTTCTTACCCTCCCAGGATCCAGCACCTAAGTGCTGGCAGAAGGTCCAGATCCGAGGGGCTGAGGACATAGCTCCATGGCACAAGTGCCTGTCTGGCAAGTGCAAGGTTGTGAGTTTGAACTCTGATACCACAAAAAGAGAGAGAGAGAGAGAGAGAGAGAGAGAGAGAGAGAGAGTTCCACAAAGAGAGAGAGAGAGAGAGAGAGAGAGATCAGAAGGCTGCATACGCAGTGCTATAATTAACTGCTGCCTCCTCTTCCCTTTGCAGTCTCATGTGGAAAATGACTTTGGGCTCATTGTTAAAATGAGTTTACTGAGAAGCAGAATTTGCTCTTTCTCTGTGTTGGCAAAGTAACTCCATGTAAGCCGGCACAACAGCGTGACAGCACGTAGGTGAGGCTGAGACGGCATTCTGAGGCCGAGAAACACATGAAGACAGCAGCGCCGCTTAGTCTCTTCTCCTGTTTTAAAATATGAAAAATAATAAATAAATAAATAAATAAATCGAAACAGAAAAGAGAGACCTGAGCAAAAGGATGGATAAACCTGGCCCCTCATCGACCGGGTGGGCCATTGTCGTGGCCCATTCTGTACAATCTGTAGCAGCTGATGTAGGTGGATCCAGCATTGTCTGCCTAGATCAAGGCAGGATATGGACAACAGCGGGTGAAGGCAAGAGTCAAAAAGGTACCAGAAGTGAAGCTAATGACAGGTGAGTGCCAGCTGCTAACTGTTCTCTCCGGAAGACTCACTGGCATCTTCCTCTTCCTCTGGCCTGCTTGCCTTTGTCTATTGGCATAAAACCAGCCATCTGCTGCTGTGTGTATATGATTCTCACTCTCTGTTCCTACAATACCTAAAGTGACTTCCAGGCTGCGGATGAGGTGGGAAACCCTGGCTCACGACCCTTCTGTGCTCAGTCCTTTCCCAATGCTTACTCTCTTCCCCCTCGCCTACAAACCCCAAGCCATTCTGAGCACTTCTACCACTGATCCCTGTCTTTATCTGAGCTGCTGCTTCTGCAGATAAGCACTTCCTGTCCTGCGTTGCCCACTGCCCACTGCCCGGGCCAACGCTGCTGAACTTCAGGCCTTGGGAATGCAGGAGAGCTTCTTCTTACAGCGAACCTTCCCTGCTGCTCGAAATCAGCGCTTCTCCAATGGCAACCTAGGATCCTTGTTTGCAATATTTCGGAGACTTCCACATGAATTGGGTCATAATTCCTGGGACTAGAGCCCAGAGGTCTCCATCCGCATGGTCTCATTCACAGTTACTGTATTTCAGGAGCACTGGCTTAGACTCGAGGATGAGATTTTAAAAAAAAGAAAAAAAGAAAGAAAAGTATAAGCAATTCATGTGGCACAGTCGCTAGCCAGTCAACGTGGACACTCAGGACGAACGCCAGGGACAATCACGGTGGACGCCGGTTGTCAGTCTCCGATACATACAAGCACGTGGGAGTATAGACTAGCAGTGGTCAGCTGACCCTTGGCCATATTTCTTTCCTCTAGGCTGGAATCTACTGCCTGCCAACTATTGAGCTCTTCCTGTTTGCCAGGAATTAACCTAAACACTTTTCTTACATCAGCTCAGTTAATTTTCCAGGTTGTGCTGTAAGTTAGGTGTTGTTTGGATTTTCATTTTGCTCATGGAAAACCGCCACAGAGGCGCTAAGTGCTTGCCCGGGACCTCACACCATTGAGCATATGCAAGTCCGCTGAGGCTTTGTTCCGTCCAGTCTGGTCTCACTTCACTGTCACCTTGATGTGGCAAACTGGTACCCAGCAGGATGTGAATAAATGCAGAATGAGGAAGAAAGAGCACGTGCCATCTCCACCAGGGGAAAAGCTGCAGAGGACGAGGAGGCTGACTGTTCCTCTATGTCCTAAGACTATGGAGCAGTCTTTTAAAGAGCTTTAAAGATACAAAGCCTGGGAGGTTGCAAGAATTAGGATGTAATGGCCATCTGGGGCCCCCAAAATTGATACCCCCTACAAATCAGTAGCTGTAGAGTTGGCTTTCCTGCTTCAAGTATTTTCATCCCTAAAATCATAAAACTGAAATTGGCTTACAAGCTTTTGTTCAGTAAAATCACATCAGCAGAGTTAGAGCTGACAGACAGACAAGTCTCCATATTCTGTGGAAATAATTTCTCACAAAAGCCTCCTCAGTGGCACACACCTGTATTCCTAGCACTGTGAAGGCTGACCCAAGAGGATCACTGTAAGTTCAAGGCCAGCCTGGAATACATAGCAAAAACAAAACAATATTTTTTTTTTTCAGGACCAAGTATTGAACTGGGGACCTTGCATTTACCAGGCAGGTGTTGATGCCACTGAGCTATGTCTCCAAGCCTAAAAAATAAACTTTCCAGAATGCCTGCTAGTGGAGCCCGTGAGAGCCCCTGGTCTCATCATTCAAACTGGCTGTGTCACACAGACCTGCCACATGAGATCAAGACCTTGGGCCTCTGTCTCCTCCTATCGGCTGATTTCTTCTGTCAGGTGGACACTGTTTGTCATTGAGCACAGCTGTGGTCATTCTTCAGCACAGCTCCAGCCTGAACTTCCCACATCTGCTACAATGCAGCACCCAACCCACCCTTGGTCCCGCTGCTAGGGCTCTGTCAGTCTCGCCTGGCTACTCAGTCATTTCCATTCGGCATGCCCCTAAGCGTGATCTGCTGCTCGCCAAGCCAAACTGCATCTCTGCTAGAGGAAAACAACCTGCCTAAGTCCCTGTGCAGGGGAGGCAGAATTTGGCCTATGCCCAGCTCTCTGGCTGGTTCTGAAAAGTCGGCAGAAAATGGATTAACAGGAGACAAGCATGCAGATTTTGCACACGCATGTGAAAACCCATCTCCTAAAATGATGACCTAGTGAATTAGCAAAAGCCTAAGTGTCTGTACACTAGGTTGAAAAAAGGGAAGCAATCATAAAAAATAAATAAATAAAAATAAAAGTAACCAAAATACCTGATTGAGAAACAGGCAAAAGAAGAAAAGTGTTATTTGAACAAGTTATCCGCATGCAGAGCTCTCTCAGCTTCCACTCCCCTAGTGGTTAGAATATTTCCTTCGTCTGATGAGTCGTTTAGAAAGATTTTGTTGGGCCTGTTGGAATGGCTCAGTGGTCTAAAGCGCCTGCTTAGGAAAACTTAGGCAGCTGCAGGGACCGCGGTTCGATCCCCTGCACCACATGCTGCGCCAGCCCAGCCCTTGAGGCAGGCTGGGCCGGCCAGTGAAAAAAAAAAAAAAAAAAA
>PVJA010001221.1:0-19736 GCA_004027025.1 Myocastor coypus | reverse complement strand
TTACCACCAGAGGAGTTCACATGAGGTCAATTTTGCTGGCAAATGAGTCACAAAATTCCTGTCAGCTTGGAAAGCTGCTTGAATTTGAGAATCACAGGAAAAGATACTATAGATATGGAAATATAACAGTTGTTTTCTATTTTTTGTTCATCTCTCAAACTAAAATTAAGCAACATGGATATGTGAATATTTTGCCTATATTCTTCATTGCACTTCTAAATTCTAGAATCATGGAAAATACAAAGTTTCAATCAAATAGCCATTGAATGAATGCATGAATGAGGTCTATGGTCAGACTCCTGTCTGAAAAGAGAATTCTGTATTGTATTCCTGATTCTCTCTTAGGAACTTTAAACAATAATAAACAGAGTTCACCCAGGCTATGGACTAACACAGAAACTGAACAATAAGTTAGACCAAAGTAGCCAACAAGCGAAAAAGCATTACACAAGGCAATGAAATAATAAAATGTGTAAGAAAGTAGGAGCTGATATAGAAGGTAAGTTCATTATTCAAGAGTTTTAGAAACAACAAAAGTAGTAAAATAATAGCATCTGCATAGCGATGCCTCTAAGACTCCAGTGTCTGTGATATTCTTTAAGCCTTCATCGTAGACTTCTATTTACTAAATAGCTACTGTATGACTTTATTCCTTGAAACTTGTAACAACTTATTAGAGAAATCATGATACTTGTCTGAACCACAATTCTTCTTACATGAAATGTGGTTGAAGAGAAGATTTTAACGTTTATTTCAACTAAAATAGTTGTGTGTCGTAGTGATTTACAAATATTAGTTTATGGAATTGCTTGGGATTTTTAGGACTCAGACTGCTAGACTCTCTCCCCTAGTTTTCAAGATTGAGGTAAAGCAGAACTTACCTTCTAATGTATAATTGATCGTATTAGTAGACTAGGATTCTCTAGGGATTCAGAAACAATGAGATCTATACCTTAATATATGAAGAAAGAGGGAGCAAATTTTTGAGAAATTTATTGAAAGGAATTGATTCCCACAAGTGCGAAGGGTGAAAAAATCTGATGATCTGTGGTCTGACGATCTGAGCACCAGAAGAAACAATGGCATGAGTTCTGGAGCAAGACTGAGGGCAGGCAAAGACCAAGATCTCAGACCAAAAATCACCAGGCCGGGAAGAGTATCCCTCCCGTACTCCACGTGTGTGTCCCATCTGGTCCTCTAACAGAGCACCCACACTGAGGAGGGTAATCTGCTTGAGCCAACCAATGGATCACAACGTTAATCTTATCAGGAGCACCCTCAAGAGATATACCTAGAATAATGTTCAAGCAAATATTTGGGCATCTCATGGTCCAGTCCTGTTAAAACTTTCAGTCACTGTGGCACTGCTTCCCCGGGGACCACAAGGGCATGTAAACCGTTATTCAGATGTCTGTGCCCAAGGCAAATCATTTGAGTTTGTTCATCTGTAAAGGCGTGTCTATGTTCCTACTCACTCTTGATATTAATTTCTGGTTTGTTCTTGTTTGTTTTTTGGCAGGACCAGGGTTCAAACTCACGACCTTGCACTTGCCAGGCAGGTGCTTGTGCCATGGAGCTATCTCCCTGGTCCTTTTTTTTTTTTTTTAATTTTTTTTTTTCTTGTTTCAGAACCTTTTTTTGTTTATTCACTCATTTTTATGGCCGGCTCAGCCTGCCCTGAGGGCAGGGCTGGCGCAGCATGTGGTGTCCAACCGCAGTCCCTGAAGCCACCCAAGCTTTCCCAAGCAGGCGCTTTAGACCACTGAGCCATCCCGCCGGGCCCTTGAAATTAATTTCTAAGCAAAAGATAGATTTTCTAGAGAAGAACAGTATGAGAATCTTTTCCTACTGAGAAGCTGACTTAACCGTGAAGCTAACTTCCAAGCGTAGTGTTTCCTCACTGACACGAGGGACACTACTCATCACAGAGAAATTTCAGTGTTGCTTAGGATTTACACATGGCAACTCTGGCAGGCCAGAATCCTTCATTTCAAATGTCACAGCATAGTCAATCTCAGTGCAACTGTATTTCAGCCTCCACCAAAATTTCTCACTTCTCCAGAAGCAAGACTTCTTTTCAGCAAAGAGGTCACAGAATGATTTTGACTGCTTTTATTATCACCCAAGAAAAGCTGTGCCTCTTCCTGATATATTCAAATTAGAATGATCACTAGAAAAAAATTTTCAAATGGGGTAAGTTTCAAAGTGGACTCAAGAATATCTATAACCTGAGCCGGGCGTGGTGGCACACGCCTGTAATCCTAGCACTCGGGAGGCTGAGGCAGGAGGATCGGTGTGAGTTCGAGACCAACCTGGGCTACAAAAGTGAGCTCAAGGCCAGCCCGAACTGCATGGCGAGACCATGAAAAAAAAAAAAAAAAAACCAACTATAACCATCAGGCAAGTAGAATGACACCTTTGGACATGATTATATTTCAAATAAAATACACGCCCCTCCTCACTTGCAAAGACAAGAAAACAGGTGTGAATTTTTCTAAGTGCTCCCTCATGCACCGGAGACCTGCTTGGAAAAAAATTATTGTATGGCCAAATGACATCTAGACAAAGCTACACCCAGATTTCTTGTGGGAGGAACATTTGGCAGACACACAAGGAGTTGTGGATGGTATTCTCTGTGATGGACCCCATAGGTGCTGAGCTACGTTATTGTAAAATACAAAATGCACATGTGAGTCAATTACTCCTGCTCTAGAAATTAACAGTGGATCTCAGAACACCAAGTATGCTAATACCTTAGTCATGAAAAAAGAAGAGGAGGAGCTGGGGAGATAGCTCAGTAAAATAAGTGCTTGCCTAGCAAGCATAAGGTCGTGAGTTCAATCCCTGGTTCCGGAAAAAAAAAGAAGAGGAAATGGAAAGATTAAAGATGAACAGCCTGTTTTTGTTTTTTTTTTTTGTTTTGTTTTTGTTTTTTTTGCATTTTCGAATTTTTTTTTTCCTGAAGCCAATTTGTTTTTCTTTGAGCTAAAAGGACTTTGCCCCGAGGCATATGTCAACCGGCCTTCCAGGAAGCCATATTCATCACACCAAAGAAAAAGGCCCTCCAAGGAGACAGCATGACAAATACCTCATTTGGGGATCCCTGGATAGAGTGTCCAGAAGTGAGTGTATTTATTTATCTCCTAGATGCCTGCAATCCAACTCAAATAATAGTCTTAGGAAGGGTTGCTTCCAAACACCCAATCTGGTCATTTACTTAAGACATTAAATATATTAATTACACAATGCTTCTTCATGTTTTCAAGAGTCTGATAGAGCTGTTCGCTGATCCGGGACACACATGCAAGTTATTTGTTACGGTGATTACTTGCTTCGTTGAGTCCTTGCCCTCGACCCAGGCTCCTAGATCAATGTCAGAGCAAGTGAGCACTCAGCAAAGGACAGCATGACCCGCCGTCAAGGTCAGGCTTCTGAGCCTGAGTTCTGGGATGAGACAAGCCTGGGCTTGAATTATATCTCGTAACAGAGTTATAGGACCCTCGGTAACCTAATGTCTGGAAACTTCAGTTATATATAGTATCCAGGTGTAGCACATACTAAGTGTTCAAGAAATGTTAGTCACTGTTGCTATATCACGTTTGTAGTAAATCAACTCTTAATCAGTAAACTGATTAATCCATGTTATCCTTCCGCAGAACACACAGACTAAGGTCTGAGTGCTCGCAGAAGCACACTACCTCATAGAGGTGTGTATGGTACCAGTCTTGCTACCTGAATTAGCAGCTTAACAAAGTCAAGCATGTTTATTCACAGACGTGATTCTGGCAATCATAATTGTTACCAGACTTTTAAAATTTGTGAATAAAATATACATTTAAGAAATAAAAGCTGGCCAGAGAGATAGCTCAGCAGTCTAAATGCCTGCCTGGTAAGCACAAGGACCCAGGTTCGATCCCCAGTACCAAATGCCATGCCAGCCCCATGCCAAGCCAGCTCTAGAAACCAGGTGTGGTGGGTCATGCCTGTAATCCCAGCACTGGGGAGGCTGAGACAAAGGGATCACTAGGGTACAACCTGCGAGTCCAACCTGTATGGTGAGATGCTTTACCAAATAAATAAATAAATAGATTTAAAAATAACAATAGGGCCAGGCATGGTGACACACGCCTGTAATCCCAGCACTCGGGAGGCTGAGGCAGGAGGATCGATGTGAGTTTGAGACCAGCCTGGGCTACAAAAGTGAGCTGAAAGCCAGCCTGAACTGCCTAGCAAGACCTGGTCTCAAAAAGACAAAAATAAATAAATAAATAAAAAATAAAAGTAAAGCCAAAAGTTATCTCAGTGAAAGTTAAATTAAATGCTTTAAAAGGAGTAGAAGAATGATTACTGTCAAATGAAATGATAAAAGTATAGATGGTTAGGGGGAGAGATCCTGGTAGTCTGGGAAGTATCAGCTAGGTCATCTTTTTTTTTTTTTTTTTTTTTTTTTTTTCTCTCTCTCTTTTTGAGACAGGGTCTCACTATGCAATTCAGGCTGGCCTTGAATTCACTGTTGTAGCCCAGAGCCCAGGCTGGTCTTGAACTGACATCAATCCTCCTGCCTCAGCCTCCCAAGTGCTTGGATTCCAGGCAAGCACCACCATGGCCAGCTTCAGCTAGGTCATCTCACAAGCACATGAAGATCTTTGCAGTCATAAAGAAAGGAATTGTAAGGGGTACATTTCAGCTGTTGCTTGTGGGAGAACAATCCTGCAAAGCTCCACTTCACAGACCACCAGATAGATAGGTAGGTAGATAGATAGATAGATAGATAGATAGATAGATAGAGAAAATTAAGGATTCGTTTCTCCTTTCTATAGAGCAACAGAAATGGACAGTACAGTGGTCCAAACCATCCCGCTAATATATATAGATAAATCCCTTTCCCCCACTCTTTCGCCTGTCCTTCTCCTCAGCTCAGTAATTCTTTCCTTTGAACAGCTTTGTTCCCCTCTCCCAGTATCTACTGAGCCCTTCAGATTTTCTTTCTTCTTTTAGGTTCTCGCACTAAGGAGGCAAGACGATGTTTGAACACGCAGATTTGACTTACTTTAAGAGTATCAACTCTGGTTGCTTTTATTTCCTGATAAAAGCCTCAAATTTATCAAAAGAGCTCTAAATTTAAACAAGGGAAATGGAGATCAAGGAAGGCATTTTATTTAGATGGAAAATAAGTTCGAGTTCTATCATATAGCGTGGTAAAAACAATAATGTATTCTGTATATGAATAACCTTTTAGAGTAAACTTTAAGTGTTCCCTCATTATAAATTAGCTGGATCTATGCATGTGTTAGCACAGTATGTTGTACATGTTAATTATATATGATGCCTTTGTCAATTAAAAAATAAAACGAGCAAAAAATTTTGAACGTATATCTGCATACATTAAGGGAAGTAGTAGTGGTACGTAGTGAGTAAATAAGAATTTGCCTTTTGTGATTAACCCAAAGCCATCTGCAGTCCACTCCAGTAGTTTGTGCAGTGTATGGGACCCAGGCCTAAAACCATTATGAAGAGGCAGAAAAGCGCAGGCAAGGGCATGGTGGCACACACCTGTAATCCCAGCACTCGGGAGGCTTAGGTGGGAGGATTAGTGCGAGTTCGAGACCAGCCTGGGCTACAAAAGTGAGTTCAAGGCCAGCCTGAACTGCATAGGGAGACCCTGTCTCAAAAAGACAAAAAATAAATAAATAAATAAATAAATAAATAAATAAATAAATAAATAAATAAAATAAAAGTGCAGGCAGAGTATAAGATCTCAAAAGTTGCTGTGAAGAAACAAAAAATGTTGAAAGGCTGCTGTGGTAACTGAGTGCCATAAGTACCTAGAGAGCTTTGCAAAGCTACAGATTGGTGAGGCTTAGTGTCCAGCAACGTGACTTCATAGGTCTGTGTTTCCTAGACAATCAAGTTGGAAAAAGACTGATATTGAACAGTCCTACCCAAGCAATATATAATGGATATCATATTTTCTAGTAGGCTCATTTTTAAAAAGGAACATTTCTAATGACATAGTTTAAGGGCTGGCCAGATAGATTAAAGCACCTAGCTTAGGCAGACACAGGAACCAGGGTGACTGAGACTGGGCGTGGTGGTGCACCTGTAATCCCAGTGCTTGGGAGACTGAAAGCAGGAGGATCGCTACAAGTCTAATCTATGTAGAGTGACCCAGTAGACCATGTACTAAATATATTTAATAAATAAAAAATAATGATAATATATTTTAATTACCTAATAGTACATTTTATTTAAACTAGTAAGCCCCAAATACTCTTTTTTTTTTTTTTTTTTCAACTTTATTGGGGCTGGGGAGATAGCTCCGTGGCACAAGTGCCTGCTTGACAAGTGCAGGGTTGTGAGTTCAAACCCCAGTCCCCCCCAATAAATAAATAAATAAATAAATAAATAAATAAATAAACTTTATTTCTTTGTTTATTTAAGTTACAGCCGGCTCAGCCTGCACAGGGGATGTGACTGGAGCAGCATGTGGTACCAAGGATCGAACTGTGGTCCCTGCAGTTGCCTAAGCTTGCCTAAGCAGGTGCTTTAGACCACTGAGCTATCTCCTCTACTGCTATTTTAACATGTTACCAGTATAAAAGTTTTCATGAGCTATCTTTCATTCCTTTCCCCCCAGGAGAAAGCAGGAATGCAGTCCCCCCACTACTGCAAATTATACAGCAGGGTTTCCCATATTTGGTGAAATTGCAGGGGTCAGCACATCTAGAGTGCAAAGGATAAGCCTCGCCCTGGGCAAAACCCCTTCATGATCATGGTATCTCCACTTCCAAGTGAGCACATCCTTCATTCTTTTAACTTTTAGTAACTCATTGAAATCCAGGCAGGGTGTGTCTTACATTTACAGCACATCTCCATTTGGACTTGATCCGCACCAAGCACTTGACAGCCACACCTGACTAGTGCTACGGTCTTGTGAGGTTGGGAATAGAGTGTAGAGGGCAGAGTGTCTCTGTGATGTGGGCCGTGAGAAATTCAGGAATGGTCGTGCATTTTTAAAGGCTCGTCACTAAGTGCTAAGATAAAGGGAAGATTGGAAAGGTCAAAGGAAAGGAAGGAAGGAAAGGAAGGAAGTGAGAGAGAGAGAGAGAGAGAGAGAGAGAGAAAGAAAGAAACAAAGAAACAAAGAAGAAAGAAAGGCAGGGGCAGATAGCTCCATGGTACAAGTGCTTGCCCAGCAAGTGTAAGGTCTTGAGTTCGAACCGTGGCCCCACAACAGAAACAAAAGCAATGCTTTTGATGATGAAAATATGTAATGCAATCATTGTTAAGTTTTTCTCGTTTTGAAATTCTGTACTATATGTACTCTTACTTGTTACTATTTTTTTCTATCATTGTTTCTGCTATTTTTACTCTTTCAAATAAAAAATATGTGTACAAAATGAAAGAAAGAAAGAAGAAAGAAAGAAAGAAAGAAAGAAAGAAAGAAAGAAAGAAAGAAAGAAAGAAAGAAAGAAAGAAAGAAAAAAAAATAGGGAAATTCCAGACAGATGTGATTTTAAACTGCAAAGTTTGCATACTGTGAGTTGTTGAAGGACGCATACATATTCAAAGCCAGACAAATGATGCCAGGCCCATGAGAATAATATAGGGAGGGTGTGCGAACACTTTTACTATGGAAGGTTAAAAAAGATGCCTGCTCTATCATTCTAGTTACTTAAGTTTAGGGTTATTCCATATTCTCTTGGGCATGACATATATGGACTAAGTTTTAAATTACGTTGTGCTGTTTAAGTTTAAAATTAGAATTATCACCAAAGTTTTTGCTCCCCTTTCAGACACCCACTGGAAATCCTTTACAGAAAGAGTAAACTTCCCAGTGTAAAAGCACATCACAGAAGCATTTCCACACATTTCATCCTGCACACACGCTTCTTGCATTTATCACACTATTGGGTTAGTGAAAACACATTTTGAAGGCTCAAAGAATAAATTCGACCAGTGAGCTTAAGTTAGAGCTGATGTACATTCTCCTGTAAGAATTCAGCTATTATTTTTAAAGGAGAGCAACAGTAACTACTCTAACCAGGAATATCAGGGCCCAGAATGCTGGGAGTCAAATGAAACATCGGGAAGGAGAGCTCCTCAGTCCTCACCGGACACTGACATTGGTGAGAAAACAATGCACAGAGAATAAATTTGGCATCAGAAGTTAACGGAGATGTGTGAGCTACCACAGTGCAGATGTGTGTTGGGCAGGGTATAAAAGACACCACAGGACTCCAGGCTGTCGCTGTACCCAAATTCACATATGGATTTATATTTCCTACCTGCTGTTCCTCATTTTTCCATTTATGTGATGGAAAAAAGCAGCACGACATTAGCTTTGAAAGCAACTATGGAGTCACTGTAAAAGTCTAATAACTCAACCTAATGCTGAACTCTTTAATATACAAATCGATTAATATGTGAAGCTAGCGATAAAGCTCTTTCATGGGGAGCTATGTTTGTTACCTGTGCATCCAGTACAAGTGCAGAATCTTTACACTCTGTCATTTACACTTTTGTTCAGATTAAAGTGGCCACAGGGCTGGCCAAATAGCTCAGCAGATTAAAGCACCTGCAAGCAGGCACAGGGATCAGAGGCTCAATCCCCGGGCCTGCCATGCCAGCCTCGCCCCTGGGATGTGCTGAGAGGACAACAGAGACTGGGCATGGTGGCGCGTGCCTATAATCCCAGCTCTTTGGAGGCTGTAAACAGACGGATCACTACTAGTCTGATCTATTAGTGAAATCCTGAACACCCTGGAGACCCTTCCCCCCCCCCGAAAAAAAAGAAGACAAAGAATAAACGAACAAACAAATAAATAAATAAAGTGGCCATAGAAACTCAGGACCCTAATCAGAAAGAACCAGGCAATTGCCAATCTGAGCACATCTTCTATATATCTGCAGGCACCAGTCTTTCATTTCTGTCTTTACCCCCTTCCTTCCTCCCCCTCTAGTTCTGTGGCCCTGACGGACAAGGGACCCTCCTACTCTGCTGGTGGGAATGTAAACTAGTACAACCACTACAGAAGTCAGCAAGAGGATTTGTCAAAAATATAAAACTAGAAATTCCGTATGATCCAGCTATTTCCTGCCTAAATGCCTTACCCCAAACAGCTGAAGTTGTCATCCTGCAGTGATGCCTGCACAGCAGTGTTTACAGCAACACAATGCATCATTCAGAATCATGTTGCTATAAACAAAATCCCAGAAACACCCTCTATATCCACCAGCAGATGAGTGGATCAGAAAATGTGACCTCTGGATATAACAGAACAGTATGTGGCTATAAAGAAGGACAAATGAGAGACATTTGTAAGAAAATGGGTGCCCCTGTCAATGGCACTGTTGAGGGAAATAAATTAGACCCATGGACCTGAATTCCGTGTCTCATCTGAGCTACGTAAGTCTTGAAGAGTTTGGCTTCGGGGGGAGTTAGGAGACAGGAAAACAGCCAAAGGAGGAGGGCCCACGCCGGGCGGCTACTTCTGCTGACTCTGTCCTCAGCGTCCCTTCCTTTCTCAAAGCTCCATCACCCCATCCAACTCTGCCTGGTTGTCTTACTCCTCAACTTCACTGACACAAGAAAGTGCACCCCCAAGTCACTAGCACAACTGCTCACCAACCCACATCCTTGGAGGCTCAACACAAAACAAGCCCGCCTGTCCGCATGGTTTTCTGCAGGCGTGTTCAGCTATGAAAAGCACTGTGTTGACCCAGCCTGGGGTTTTGTTGTGTAAGGACGATGAACAGTGTTGGAGACAAAGAGAAAATAATTACAGAATTAGAACTGTGACGCACCGTGCCCTTTATAGCTCGGGAGAGCACAGCAAGTGCCCTGCTGTCGAAGTCAGACTCCTGCCAGTTTCACGGACTGGTTCAGACTTGGCAGAGACCCCAAGAGGGCGGCAACTGGCATTAACCTTAAACTTACTTTATTTTATTTATGTATTTGATGCAGGGTCTCACTGCACAGCTCAGACCCGGAGTGAGCCTCCTGTCTTCACGCTCCCCAGCGCTGGGGTTGCAGGCATGCACCACCATGCCCAAACTTGGTCCCAGGCTCTGTGCACCTGGGGGCAGTGCCGGCACAACATGGGATGCTGGGGATGGAACCCTGGTCCCTGTGCTTGCCTAAGCAGGTGCTTAGTCCACTGAGCTATCTTGCCGGCCCTCTCACCTTAAACGTAAAGATGTGGTCAAAACATCAGCTTTCCGGGACCTGGCAGGATGGCTCAGTCGTCTAAAGCGCCTGCTTGGGAAAACTTGGGCGGCTTCAGGGGCCGCAGTTCGATCCCTGGCACCACATGCTGCGCCAGCCCTGCCGTTGGGGCAGGCTGAGCCGGCCATAAAAACGAGTGAATAAACAAACAAAGGTTCTGAAACAAGAAAAATAAATAAATAAATAATAAACTTCTTTTAAAAATTAAATAAAAACAACCAAATAAACAAAGATCAGCTCCCTCCAGTACCCGTTCCACAACTATCCTGTGAACTTACCCAAATCTTTTTCTTTCTAGCCTGCATCAACCATGGCTGTAGCATGTTACCTATTCAGTATGTAAAGGAGTTTCTCCTTTGTTCAATTCTCTCGTGGACTATCCTAAATTAACATGGGAAAAATACTCCTTCCTCAGTCATATTTCTATAATGAAAAAACCTTGTGTTTTAGTCTAACTATAGTAGTGTAAATCTATGTGACATCTCCTGTAGACACACAGACACACACACACGCGCACACACACACAGATACACACACATACAATCCATACTCAAGAAATTCCTGGCCCCCACCACTTATAGCACAGGAGGTTTATCTTGGCTTTCTGGGTCCTGGGGCTCAGTTCTTGGCCATCCTGCAGACATAGTCCAGTGCAGGATAGCAGCAGAGGGAAGTTGTCCAGCTCATGGTGTTCAGGAAACAGAGAACAGGAGAGGTGGCAGGCAGGAAGGGCCAGGAGACAGGGGCCACCGCGTCCTGTTCCAGCCACTTCCTTTTCCGAAGAGGCTCCTTCCTCCTGATAACCTCTTCAGCCACGAGCTTGTCAGTGGCTCAGTCCACTCTCTAACTCAGCACCTCCAGGACGCACAGGTCTTCCCAAAGCCAGGTCTCTCAACACTTTAGGTCCACACCAGCTTTAAAGTATTTTTTCCAACAAAACTGTCAGTGCACAGCGCTCAAGAAAGCGCATAAGGGGCCCAGGAAGAAAGCTCAGTAGAATAAAGACTTGTCTGGCAAACACAAGGGTCTAAGTTGAATCCCCAGTTCCACAAAGAAAGAAAGAAAGAAAGAAAGAAAGAAAGAAAGAAAGAAAGAAAGAAAGAAAATACATAAAGGCTAGTGAGATGGCTCACTAGTCTAAAGCACCTGCTTAGGCAAGCTTAGGCAACCATAGGGACCTCAGTTTAATCCCTGGCACCACATGCTGTGCCAGCCCAATCCTCAGGGCAGGCTGAGCCGGCCATACCATAAATAAATAAAGTTGAAAAGAAGAAGGAGAAGGAGAAGGAGAAGGAGAAGGAGAAGAAGAAGAAGAAGAAGAAGAAGAAGAAGAAGAAGAAGAAGAAGAAGAAGAAGAAGAAGAAAGAGAGAGAGAGAGAGAGAGAGAGAGAGAGAGTAAAAAGAAAGAGTATTCCTTACCCTGAAGGATGGAACTCTGAACTTGCAGTCTACAGGCATATACTAGTGAACAAAGGAGGGACAAGTGGCAAGGAAGGTCCGGGTGACAAAACCAGGGACAAAGAGCAGATTATTGGGCCTTTTTGGCCAAAGACATGAAGGGTGATTGAAAACAAGCACAGAGAAACCAACACCAAAGAACCCTGGAGGCAGAAGGCCTAGACTGGGGCAGCGTTCACATGACTATTCCACCTCATCTTGTTTCTTAAGTAACACCACCAGCAACAAAATCTATAGGAAAAAAAAAAAAATGAGAAGACCAGGGCTGGGGAGATAGCTCAGGGGCACAAGTGCCTGCCTGCAAGTTCAAGGTCCTGAGTTCAATTCCCAAGAGACCCTGTTACAGCCTCCGTATGCCTGTAGGGCACCGGCATTTCCTACTAGGGCAACGCTGGTGAGAGCCCCAAGAGCTCAGGGCGGCCATGGCAAAGCCCTTCACAAGCACGTGGCCTCCAGAGCACAGAGCTGCAGCTGAGGCCCGAAGGGGAAGCAGGCACCTGAACAGACATCCACCCCTATGAGGCAAAACAGTTTCTGCAATCTTTCTGAGTAATCTTGAGGCCAGCTTGTATGGACCCCTTAGGACTAGAGGCTTAATAAAGCTCATGGTCTTTGAAAGCCATTTATGAAACTTTTCTGAGAAGGTTACACAAATATATTGTCTCAAGCACTGCGTAACTAAACGTTATAAGCTATTCCTTAGGGGAGATCTGGGCTTTAACAGATCTTAAAACTATCTTTATGTAGGTAAGGGTTTTGTAAAGAAAAGTAATCCGATTGTATTCTTTTAAAATTCATATATTTAAATCTGCTGGGATAATTCTGTATTAACATAAGAGCAACCACCAGTATTTACATTTCAGAAATTGGGCAAAACTCTTTACATACATCACCTCAGTTAGTGCTCCACAAAACATTGTTGGTCCAGTGTTACGATTATTCGCATTTGAGAGAAAAAAAAATGAGGCTCCCATAAGCTAAATGACTTCTAATAGCGAGGTAGCATAGCCCGTGCCCACAGAGCCCATGTGTACCGAGTGACTACACTACCAGACCTGGTGCCCACAGCTTCACCCCATATGAGAATCTTTGTAAAATTTTCACCCTGAAGTCCATAGTGTGTCAAAAGGATGAAACTTGCCACTGGCCTCTTTGCTCCCAAGCACTAACCAGGGAGACCCAGCCAGGGTTGTTTTCTAAAAAGCAATCATTGTCCAAAGCAGGCTATACACAGACATGAGGAAATCAAAACTCAGAAGTTAATTAAAATGAGTAACAGAAAAAAATAAGGTTTCTAAGAATATAAAAGAGTAAAATGAAGATAATGGCATGCATGCAACTCTGCTGTACAATGGCCCTTTAGCTTTTTCTCTTCTCCAACCTAAGTAAAGACCTCAGTAGCATCAAGCATCTAGCTAGGCCTTCTGTTTCCTCTGCTCTTACTTCTTCAAAACTTTCTATTTTTTATTTCAGGTACTTCTTCAAGAGATGGTTCAATTTCTCCTAAGGAAACTAAGGAAGATTACAAGCTCTTTACAAGAAAGAACTATGCAAGTTTATTCATAGATACACATTTAAAGTATCTTAGCAACATGTATTCAGCTGGTATATTAGAGATCTGTGCTTCTTGGACATTGCCAGGGGACCACCAAAGGACATGACACAAGCCAAGGCCCAACAGCCGCGGGCTTAAACATAGACAGTTGTAATAAGTGTACATCAGTAGTTTGTATCTATATACATAGTATTTTTGTTGACTTGAAATTCAGGTTCGTTAGTATTAAAATCTCCTTAGAAACTGGAGAAAAGCAAAGTTAAGAGTCTATTGTTTTTAGAAAATTATAACTACATAAAATGAAGAAAACTAGACATTAAAAACCCCACAGCTGTAGGGTCAAGGTCTTTATTATACATGCACCACTTTGTAAGTCCCATAAAAATCTCAACATCTGACCCATTTCATTTTTACAGGGAAGGAACTATGAGAGTGGAAAATAAGCGTAAAAGTCTACAGCATTCGGAGGCATTAGCTAGCCTTACTTTCCATTTGTTTGCCGTATCCCCTCCGTAGGAAACACACATTCCTCTGTCGCGCACACAGTAGCACCTGCTGCTATAACTCTGCCCAGTCAGCTCCCAGCGTTCCCTTCCTTGGAAAGGGATTCGTGCCTCTTTTGACACTGCTGAAGTAATGCTGCCACCTGCTGTTCACGGTGGAGAACGTCACAAGATTATCCTCCAAATACAGAGAAAAACCGTTTGATTCAAAATGACACCATGATTGCTCTAACTACTTTATAAAATAGAAGTGGTTCTACAGAAATTTTAGTCTTTACCTATCAGCGGTTCTCAACCTGTGGGTCGCGACCCCGGCGGGGTCGAACGACCAAAACACAGTGGTTGCCTAAAGTCATCGGAAAATGTTATTTATTTGGAATTACAGTTTTGAAATAGCCACCAAAATTACTTCTTCTTTTGGGGTCACCACACATGAGGAAGTATATTGCGGGGTCATGGCATTACAAAGGTTGAGAACCACTGAAAATAACAAATTGGTAGTTCTCATTTTTTCTCAATACTATAGGTTTGATTATGTAAGTTTTAATTGTTTGTTTTGAATAATATAAAGAAGAACATGAAAAATAATAATCATGTGTATTGATTGCTTTAAAGATCAGTAAGAGGGCCAAAGAGATAGCTCAGCAGACTAAGCACCTGCTTGGGCAAGTGTAGGGACCGTGGTTTGATCCCCAGCACCACATGCTGTGCCCTCACAAGGCACCCTGAGCTGGCCATACAATAAACACATGAAAATGGGAGTACAAACCAGAAAAGTAAACCATGACAGGAGAAATTAATTTTACTTAGAACTTAACCAAAGCAGATATAAAAAAATATTTTCAAAAATGCATTTTAAGGGGCCCGGCAGGATGGCTCAATGGTCTAAAGCACCTGCTTAGGAAAGCTTGGGCTGCTGCAGGGACCGCGGTTCGATCGCCGGCACCACATGCTGCGCCCGCCCTGAGGGCGGGCTGAGCTAGCCAGAAAAATAAATAAGTAAACAAACAAAAGTTCTGAAACAAGAAAAAAAATAATAATAATAATTCTTTAAAAAATGCATTTTAAAATTTAAAACTCAAGGGCCGAAGAGATAGCTCAGTGGTCCAAGCGCCTGACTGGCAAGCACAAGGACCCGGGTTCAATCCATGGTACGGCATGCCCTGCAAGCCTCGGAACTCTGGACCTGTCCTGGCTCTGAAACTCGGCGTGTAGTGGCACACATCTCTAATCGCAGCACTGGGGAGGCTGAGACAGGAGGATAACTACGAGTCTGAGCTGCGTAGTGAGATCCTGTACTCAATCAATTAATTAAGAACTCAAGTACACAGCAGAAAACAGGTATCTTCCAAAACAGTTTTTCCCGTGCCCCTGTGCTGGGCGTGGGGTGTAGCACTGCGTGTTAATACAGCCACGCTCCCGCGGAGTCTGCGCGTGAGACTCATCCTTGCATCCACACTGCAAATATTAGCAACATTCCACCAACAGTGATTCCCCTACCAATCCATGGGTGGCAATAATCTTCATTTAAAGTTGCTTGTAAGGGCAGGTCTGATATCTCTCTGGACCAAAGCGCCTGCTTAGGAGAGCGCAGTGACTGATTGGATCCCTGGCCCCGCCCCCAGGGCGTGCTAAAACCGCAATTGAGATTGGGCGTTGGGGCGCGCCTGGAATCCCTTACAGTATATGCCAGTACTTGGGAGGCTGAAAACAGGAGGATCACTACTAGCCCCATCTATGTAGTGAGACTGTAGACTCTGTAGACCCTGCCCTAAATACTGAAAAAAAAAAGTTACAAATTCTTATGGAAGGTAATGCAAATTTATTCAGTTTTTTACATGGCAAGACAACCCAACTATCTGGCCTTCTCTGTACAAGATTATGCTTGCAGACGGGCTTCCCTGCACCGAGTCTGGGCAGCCTGCTCTGCTCTCTCCACCTTTTTTTGCAGGCAGCTCCTCGGCGCCGCGAGCACCCAGGGTCCCCACTGCTGCCCGCTGGAGGGCGCCCAGGGCGCGCTGCCGTATCTCGCGGCTTCTGCAGACCCTGCTTTCAGCATTAGCCCGGATGTTGTGAACAAGGGCAGCTCGGGAAAACATTGCCCAGCGAACCTCAAAGAACAGAGCAACACCAGCGGTGGCCGTGGAAGACTGCGTTCGTGCGCTTTAGCTCTGTAGGGCGTTCTTCCAAATCTGTGCATTTCTTTTGTGGAAAAGGAGTGAACTGAGATTTTCAGTTTGCTACATACAGGCTTTCGAAAACCTAGCATGTTTACTACAATTTTCATATCCAGCATTCATCTCCAAAATATACATTGATTCATAAAATGTAATATGTATATGTATATATATATATATATATATATATATATATATATATATTGCAGATGTTATAATGCTTACTAAAATGAGCAATCCTACTCTTTCCTTTTTTTTTTTTTTTTTTTTGAGACAGGGTCTCCCTATGCAATTCAGGCTGGCCTTGAGCTCACTTTTGTAGCCCAGGCTGTTCTCGAACTCGCACAGATCCTCCTGCCTCAGCCTCCCAAGTGCTGGGATTACAGGCATGAGCCACCACACCCGGCTTTAATCCTACTCTTTCAAAGGCTTCTCGGGACACAGCCTGGGAAGGGGTTCTGGCTTAGTTAGGAAATGACAGAGGTCATTTCTCGGGTCTCTGCCATTGCAAAAACCACGGGTAGATGCTACAGTGGGAAAATACTCTCTCCCAGCCTAAGTTCTCTCAGTAAGAGACAGCGTCTTCTCCAGAAACACAGAAGAAAGCGGGCGACAACCTAGGCCACGTCGTTACTTCTGGAAAACAATACCCCCAACCCGCTACAGAGACAGGGCGGCCACGTGTCCAGGAAATCAGCCCAGCCGCCGTCAGAACCCGCTTCAGGTGCCACATTGGGAACATCACGGTCGGAAGCGTGAGAACACAGCTGATAACTTCTGTTACTGCTTCACAATAGTTTAGAGCGGTGATCATCAGAAATATTAGATATACTTTTTCAAAATCACCAGCTATTGTAATCCCAGCACTTGGAAGGCTGAGGCAGCAGGATCAGTGCAAGTTCAAGACCAGCCTGGGCTACGAAAGTGAGCTCAAAGTCAGCCTGAACTGTGTAGTGAGACCCTGTCTCAAAAAGACCAAAAAAAAGAAAATCATCAACTAGTCTTACCTACAGCTCTGCCCAGATTCCACGAGTTTCTTCTTACTGAACTCTCCTTTAAGTGCCAAGATTAACCATGAAGCAACTTGGGATTTTCTTAGCAAATTATTGTGATAGAAAGTGTACTTTTTTACATAATTATTTCACTCCCATTCCAGACAGAAATTGAAGAATGGCAGCATAGCAAATTCATAGGACAAGCTAAAAGGTACGTTGGTAGGATTTCAGTTTTATTTACATGTTATTTATAGGCTGAAAGAATGAATTTTTTAGTGTGAGTTCTTTATCTAGGCTAATCAGTATATACACTAAATGTACCACTTCCCCTAAATGTTTGAATTTGTATCCAAACTTATTAATTCCAAACTTTAACTGACAAACAACAGTTGTTATGTCCGTTTGTCTCAGTTACTGTTCATTTGTTGCTGGGACGAATACCCAACCTGCAAGATGAAGGAGATCAAGGTTGATTTAGCTCACAGTTAATGGAGGTTTCAGTCCATGCTCGGCTGGATCCAAGGTGGGGCGGCTGACGGCAGAGAGCAGCAGTTCATGGCGGTGGCAAAGAGCAGAGGGCAAAATGGAGGAGTAGCAGCAACAATGGCCACAGAGAGTTTTTCTCCGTTAAGTTTCATTCAGGCTATATGCCCCAGGCTGGGTGGACTACTCACACCCATAATCCCAGCCTTGAGCATGAATTAATCTTAAACTCCAGAAGTATCCAACCCATGACTGCTGGAAGCTTTGTGGAGAGGACTAGACACAAACCATAACACCAGTGCTAAGCTCTGTTCTATGTGTGCATTAAAGAATCAGTCAAGGGGCTGCAGACATAGCTTGGTGGTCTAAGCTCTTGCCTAGTGCATGCAAGGACCTGGGCTCAATCCCCTGTACCACATGCCGTGCCAGCCCTGCAAGCCTCAGTGCACCAAGCTGGCAAGTGAAACCAGAAACCAGGCCTGGTGGCTGTAATCACAGTGCTGGGGAGGCTGAGACAGGAGGATCACTAGGAGCCTGAGCTACATAGTGAGACCTTGTGCCAAATAAATAAATAAATAAATAAATAAATAATCTTTTAAAATTATATTAAAAATATCAACCAAGCTACTTAATATAGCCATCAAGCTTCACCCCTCATTTCCAAATCTAAATGTCCTAGTGAAGGATGGCATAAAATTGCACAGGTTGGATAACATTTTAATTTGCTGGCATAAGAAAACTTTTTAGCAGGATACAAATATGTGGGCTGGAAATTTTTTCTTGCTGTTGTTTCATTATGAGCATTGGAGGCCTGGTGAGATAGCTCAGGGGACTAAGCGCCTGCTTAGGCAAGCTCAGGGACCGAAGTTCAATCCCTCACATCACAGACCACATCAGCCACGCCCCCAGGTGCGCTGAGCCAGCTACCGTAGTCCAAGCATGGTGACACACACCTGTAACCCCAGCGCTGGGAAGGCTGAAAGCAGGAGGGTCACTATAAGTTCCAGCTGCATAGTGGGACCCTGTGCCAAATATATTTTTAAAAAATAAAACAGTAATGTGCATTTCTTTGTTTTGCCACTTGTCCTTTTGTTTAAAATTTTATTAGTACATCTTTGCAATTCATAATGCTACATTCACAGTAGGGAATCGGTATGCAACCCTTTTCATCTGTTTTCCCCTCCTCTCCACCCCTTTTTATTTCTCCAATATCACTCACTTGTTTATTTCATAATACTTTATAAATTTCATTATCATATATGCAGATTAAACACCTGACTAATTGGTCTTACATCCAAAAAACATAAGACAGCTGTACTGTATCAAGGCGTGCTTTTAGATACACCATCTTCACTAGATCGCTGTACTTTTTTTCCTCTTATTGTCATATAGAGATAGAGACAGAGAGACAGAGAGAAAGATGGAGGGAGATCAGAAAGTTTTCACATAAGAGAAGTCATATAATATTTAAGTCCGTGTGTCTGATCACTGCTGGTCTCCAGGCACACCCACCTTTCTACAGATGACCCAAGATTCTCCTTCTTTACACCAGAACGGTGTGCCACAGGGCCCAAGTGCCACCCTGCCTTGATCCACTACCTGTTGGGGGACATACAGACTGTTTCCAAGACTCTGCTATTACAACTTGTGCTGCTGTAGGGGGTGCGCATAACTCACTGTGGGAGGATTTTTCTTTTTTCTTGTTTCAGAATCTTTGTTTGTTTATTCACTCATTTTTATGGCTGGCTCAGCCCACCCCGAGGACAGGGCTGGCGCAGCATGTGGTGCCAAGGATCAAACCGCAGTCCCTGAAGCCGCCCAAGCTTTCCCAAGCAGGTGCTTTAGATCACTGAGCCATCCCACCGGGCCCCGGTAGGATGTTTTTAATGCTTTGGGGAAAATATCCAAAAGGGGAATAGCTGGGTCAGGTGGAATTTCTAGTTTTAGTTTTTGAGGAACTGCCATACTGATTGCTACAGAAACTGTATCAGTTTACATTCCCAGCAACAATGTAGAAGTGTTCCTTTCTTCCTAGAGCCTTGCGAGCATATGTTTCTCATTTATTTTATTTTATTTATTTTTTTGGACAGATTCTTGCTATGCAGCTTGGGCTCATAGTAACCCTCCTGTCTCAGCCTCCCCAGTGTTTGGATTACAGGCATGTGCCACCATGCCGAGTTTTGGTGGCTGGCACAACGGCATGGTATTCAGTACCTTCATTACCAGGGATCAAACTTGGGTCCTTGCACTTGCCAGCCAGGTACTTAGATAGCTGAGCCATCTCCCTGGCCTCTTGTCTGGTTGATGGTTTTTTTTTTTTTTTTTTTTTTTTTTTTT
>PVJA010001220.1:0-123694 GCA_004027025.1 Myocastor coypus | reverse complement strand
TTTTATCACAGATACACGTAAAGGATACCCTAGCAGACCTTGGCAGAAAAATAAGCATTTTGTCTTTCTAATAATCCAGTTTTTCTAGGCTCACTTAAAAATCAATTTCTAAACTTGTGTAGGTCCTTGTTAGATTGTCTGGGCTCCCCGTCATGCACCTGACTCCAACTTTTTCCCAAAAGTTGGTGCTCACGACTGTAGGAACCTGTGCAGAGGACATCACCCACTCCACTGAGAGTCCGTATAAAATGAAGAGGGGAAGGACAAATGCGCTCTTTCCTGAGAAGATGGAGCATCCCTCTGCCCTTCTGACATCTGATCTCCAGGATATTGAGCTTTAGCTGTCCAGGACTTACTTCCCTCCTCGTTCAATCTTTTAGGCATGGCGTGTTGCACTGGCACATATCACCTGCACAGAGCACGTTGTGGCTGTTTTTTACCTTCATATTATATGAGCCAACTCATGTAATATATCTTTGGATATAACTTTTTTTTTTTTTGTATTTTAGGGAAGGGTCTACAGGGTATTCAGGGTCTCACTACTAGATTGGACTTGTAGTGATGCACCTGTTTACAGCTTCCCAAGAGCTGGGATTACACGTATGCACCACCACATCCAGTTTCCATTGCTGTCTCAGTGTGCCCCATGGGTGAGGTTGGCACTGCAGAACCAGGGATCAAACCCCGGACCCCTGTGCCTACTTGCAGGCACTTCGTTCTGCTGAGATATTTGGCCGGCCCTATTGGATATAACTTCGTATATCCTACTGGTTCTGTTTAGCTGGACATATCTACTACAATTGATATCATATTCCTTTAAATGTAGGTAATCATGGATGTCATTTTCATCTTTTTAATTTTGTTACTATCTTTTGTCCTGTTTCTGAAATTAGGCTTCAGATGTTATGAATTTTGTTTTGATAGAACAGTATAAAAAACAAAACAATGGCCAGGCGTGGTGGCGCACGCCTGTAATCCCAGCACTTGGGAGGCTGAGGCAGGAGGATCGATGCGAGTTCGAGACCAGCCTGGGCTACAAAAGTGAGCTCAAGGCCAGCCTCAACTGCATAGCGAGACCCTGTCTCCAAAAGACAAAAACAAAACAAAACAAAACAAAACAAAACAAAACAAAACAGAACAAAACCAAACAAAACCAAACAAAAGACCCATGAACTTTGCAAACTTGAAATACTAGGAAGCAACTTATTATCCATGGTCCAATGTGGCAACCTTGTAATTTCCTCCTGTTCGTAACACTTTATTTATTTACTCCATTCATTCATCCATCCATTCATTCATTTATTTATTTGGTGGTACCAGCATTGAACTCAGGATCCTGCAATTGAGAGGCAAACATTTATTCTATTCAGCTATCTCCCCATCCCACTCATTTTAAAAATATGGTATAATAATAGATTCTTGAGCTCATAGCTGCTGTTTTAGTTACTTTTCTCATCACTGAGACAAAATATCTAACACTAAAAGATAAGGAGAAAAGAGTATTTCAACTAACAGTCTGCAGAAATTTCAGTCCGTACTTGGCTGGCCCCCGGGCAGGGTGGTCTGGCAGTGTGGCCACCACACTTCTAAGTGGTCATGATAAACAGGCAGGAAATAGCAAAGCAGCAAGCAGAAGCTGCCTTTTTTCTTTGCCTTTACATTCCAGCCAGGTTTCAAGCTTATTGACTGGGGCCTCCCATATGTCGCGGGTGGGCACTTTTAATCCCAGCATCACACCCTTATCCACATTTACACAGCCTAACCCAGCCTGCATTGAAGCTCCTAACGGAGGACAGCATGAGGCTTTGGGGTGAGACACTGAGACACAACCCAGAGCAATGGCTTATACCTGCAGCACTGACCTGGCCTGATTCCATAGCCTACACTGAAATGAAAGACTGAACATTTTTCTATTTACCTTAAAATCAAATTTCATTCCCCTAAGCTTGAACTGATCTACATCTTTCATTAACAGCTTATGACAGTGCAAATTTTGGTACCTAATAGAAAAACATTAAAGGTTATTTTAGTATGTCATTCTGAATAAGGTAAAGTGCCTTTATAAGAACCATGACTTTGTAAAAAAATCACAATAATAATATGACAGCATTTGAAGTATAGAAAGTGTTTTTTTCTACTGCTCCATTACAGGTAATTAAAATGAAGGGCAGAGACACAAAACCACATCACTATTGTGCTAAAATAATAGATGATTTTCCTAGTAGCAAAAATCTTATAAAAATTGATATGGAGAATAAATTAATCAATAGCATAAAGGAGAAAAAAAGCAATGATCAGGTTGATGGTGTGAGTTTCGGAAGTCCACAAATGAAAAGGCCAGTGGATCTCCGTAGAAGAAGGCTGTCAGGCAGAAAGACAAGCACTCGCTGTGCTGAAGAGTAAGCTATGATTAACGTTTATAATGTTTTTCTAAGGCCTGTTGGTGACATTTAGGAATGCAGTACCCACTTCTTCTAATTTTGTCTTTAGAGTTAAAAAAAATTTATAAAGCCAAACTTGTTGTAATCATCTTATAAATATTTGGGTCTCTTTCCAAACTCAATGTTATTACATTACATTCTTCTGGTGGCAGTAAATTGCAATCACTTAAAATTCCTTATTGTGATACATGTAAAAACTCCTACTGGCAATCTTGCATCCTGCAGATCTTCTTAAATCTCCACATATGATTGGTCCTTTTAGTCTTGAAGGACATCTATGGGAAAGGGTCCTGCTGGTGCATTTCATGTGAGTACTGCTGGAGACAGGACTATTTTTGGTCTACAATGGGAAAAGATTTTTCTTAGTGATTATTGTGGTCTTTGTTTGCAGCAACTGACATTGACCGAGGATAACTCGGAGTTGAATTCTAGTGTGTACCTAATCCTGTTGTTGAAAATAATCTACTGTTGAATCTACCCTCTCTAAACATTTGCTATAGAAATTTGGTATGCCTGTCACTATCAATCAATGTTTCTATATCTGTAACAATTCAGCCAGTGCCATTCTAAGTCAGAGGAAATAGCGTTATTCACAGATATTACAGTATGTTTCACAAAATACAAATTATTTATGGGTTATGTGAAACATTCCTCATCTTTGTAGTCATTTAATTGTTTTAATGGTAAAGTTAGCCTTGACTATGAATCAGACCCTTTAGAGAAGTTATAATGAAAAAGCATTCTCTTTTTCCAAGGACTGGAGGTACCAAGGCACTACTTTGACTTGACTTTGATTGTTTCTGTTGCAAATTTAAAGCTCAATGTTAAAGAAAGAATTTATTTCTACTGAAATATGGAAATTGGTGACTTTTTTTTTTTTAACACTGTAGAGTTTTCTCCTTTTTCTGTTTCTTTTTTGGGGAGGGGTGGGAAGTGTCTGCAGGGTATTTGGGGTTTCACTACAGATCGGACTCATAGTGATCTCCCTGTTCACAGCCTCCCAAGAGCTGGGACTGCAGGCGCTTGCTACCATGCACAGTCTCAATTGCCATCTCAGTGTGCTTTGGGGGCAGGGCTAGCATGGCGGGCCTGGGGATTGAACTCCCGGCCTCTGCTCCTGCTTGCAGACACTTTAATCCACTGAGCTATTTGGCTGGCCCTCCTTCCTTCTCTATAAAGACTTTTTCAGTAGGAACTAAACAAATGAATTACATACTTTCTTTGTATCTTCCTTCATTGCTAAATGAAAATGCCACATTCAGAGTTTGCACAGAAAATGATTACACTACCTTCTTTTTCTTTTCTTAGATTTAATGAAGCTGATTCAGACACTACAAAGGGGGAATCATAGCTTACATGTAAACAAAAATATTTGACAACACTTCATATTTTAAAAAATCTTTACCACATCTAGTTGTAATAAAGTTACTGAATAAAAGTGCTGTCCAGTATAGAGGATGGCATTATTTCAACTATCTCTCAGAGTGTAGTGAAGAAAACTTGGAATTGATTTTTCTAATGTAAAAGTGAGTACATCATTGAGTCCAACATTTGCGACGGCCATTACACCAAATAATACAATCAGTCCACTGATTAGCTCTTGGCAGTTCACCAGAGTTGCTTTTCAACTCTTTTGGGTTACAGTGAATAAATGTAAGGGAAACCTTTATTGATAGTAGTTGATATGAAGATTTTAAAAGTAAAATATAAATGTATTCCTTTGTTCTTAGGTAAGTGTATCTTTCCGTCTCTCTCGCCCTCTCACTCTCTCTTTTTTTTTAACTCAATCTAAGGCCTTTCTTTTTCTCTCCTTCTTCCCTCCCTCCCTCCTTCCTTCCTTCCTTCCTTCCTTCCTTCCTTCCTTCCTTCCTTCCTTCCCTCATTCCTTCCTTCCTTCTTTCCTTCCCTCCTTCTCCTTCCTTTCTTCCTTTATGTTTTGGAATGGAGAATCAAACCTAAGGTAAACTAAGCATGTGTTTTACCACTGGCCTTGAACTTGTAATGATATCTCAGGTTTATGAACAGCTGGGATTACAAATATGTGCTACCATGCCATGCTGCAAGGTCAATTTTTATTTATATTTTAAATTTTTGTTTATTCACAGAAAGCTTTATAAAACTTACAACATTTTAAAAAAATGGCTCAATCAAATGCTGAATCTTCTGCTTGTAAAAGAAGGTGCCAATTTAGCTGGAGGGACAAACCATGTATACCTAAAATTTCAGTAGCAATTTAATAATTAAAAAATAGTACTAATCTATGCAATTCACAAAAAGGCTAAGTAAACTGATTGACATGCCAATCTTGAATCTTTGAGACTGTGAGGCAATGAATGATTTTATCTTTTCAGAGGCAATAAATTAACATTCTCTTATTATAACCTAGTAAGAGGCCAGAAGTGGTTTGAGGAAAGAATATATTTGTATCCAGAAGACCTGAATTTCTGGTTCATTCCCATGGCTGATTCACCTTGAAGAAAATATCTCCTCAAGTCGTGATTTCCTCATGCATAAAACAAAGAAAATAATACCACAGACGTGTAGATTGACTGGGATAATGACCACAGGTGATGGTATCTCTGCAGCACCTTTCCTCCTCAACCAGTAACTATGGGCTCGGCCAGGTGATTTAGCTTGCACAAGGAAATGGTAGCAGATCTGAGGCCATCTGAGATTTGTACAGGTAGGCTTTCTCTTTCTTTCTTTTTTTCTCAAGTTTCAATTTTTTATTGTTTAAATTTAACAATGGTTATATTACATATTTTCACCATCAGATCAGTTTAGATTAATACATATAGGTACATAAGATTGATCAAACAATTAAACATTAACCCTTCTAAATCAACATTACTTTTTTTTTTCTTTTCCCCTTTCTTTTCTTTGAAAGTTGACATATTGCATATTGTCCTCACAATCATTCTACAGAGTACAGTGTGTGGGCATGACCCACCTCCCTATTGATGTTGCTTAAAAAAAAAAAAAAAAAAAAAGGAAAAGAATATACTTCTCTTTGGACTAAGAGGAAGCAGATACATACACAGTCAAAGGTTTTGCAGTTGAAGTGGGCCACCAGTGAAGCTTGTGATGTTGGAGGCTATTGAATCTAAGCCTCCTAAAGCTCATTTCACCAATCTAGCTCTGCATTTCATGCATTGTAATTAAGGACTTTTTTTTTTTATTGCTAGGTGGTCAAAGGCAAGTCGAAGCAAGACCTGTATAACTAAACATTCTTTTTTTTTTGTGTGTGTGTGTGTGTGTGTGTGTGTGTGTGTGTATTTTCCAGGGTCAAATCCCCTCAGGATTAAATTTGAGACCATAGACAGTACTTTGCAGAACTGTTGTTAGTGTCAGCCTTCGGGACGAGTCACGGCCATTGCTTGGCCATTTTGCTTTCTGTGAAAGCCTGAGAGAATGTTTCTCTCTGGGTGACTCTCCTTAGACACACTGAAGTTCATTCATCCCTTTCCTCTGAGGTCCCATAATCTCCTTGACCAGGAAATTTGGGACACCTCTGAGTTATAGGATATTACAGCACAGGTTCTCTTATATCCTGGGTCTTTATTGACCTTGAGGGGCTAGGGCCATCTCTTTTCATCACAAGAACATGTCCAGGTTAGGAGATGAAGCATGCAGAGCAGTCAGTGCAGTGCACTGTGAGAAGCCAGAGCCAAGGATATATAAATGCTCAGTTAGGGCAGTGGGAGCTGCCTAGCGACTGGCACGACCACAGCAGCAGGAGGGTACGCTGCTGTGCACCGTGGGCCTGCGCAGCGCCTATTGCCATCTGTGAGCCAAGCTGAGCCATAGGTTTCCTACCCCTGAGCTGTTGTGCCTGTTTGTTATGTGCAGTGGCCAGCAATGAAATACTTGACTGTTACTGTGGGAACCAAGATAAAGCATGGCAATATGGTTTGCAGACTCTGGAATAATGTACATGGGAGTTAAAATGTATTTAAGATTAATGACATTGAAAATGAGGATACAGCATAGCCACAGATGTAGATTTTAGTTATTTGTTTCATCCAGCTGCTCAAATTATTAGTTTGTTATTATATATGAGTATAAAACTTAAAGCATTTAAAAAAAAGTGCTCAGTCAAGTGTTAGACCTTCTGCTTACAAAAGGAGGTAATATATATAGATATATATGAATATGCATGCAACATAATAATATATCTACTTTGTATAGTTTAGAAGTCATCACTTGTAAATGATTCCTAAATAAATAAGTAAAATAAAAACTAGCAAAATACCTAATATTAAAATTACATACAAAGAAAGTGACCAGATTATGTTCATTTAAATCATTTAAGTTCAAAGGTTTTCATAAGCAGGGAATCAAGAGTTTCTTTTTAGCAAGTTATGAGTAGCATGATTTGAGCAAAGCCAAAACAGGAGAAAGAAATTATGAACTTGATATTATTTGAAATTAGTTTATGGAGTATTCTTACATGGCTGAAATATAAAAAAATAATGCTGTAAACATACACTAAATCTTGCATTTTTGTGTAGATATTGTATTCCTGAGTAGACTGCTCTGGAAGTTAATTTTTAAAGCAAGTTCTTTGAAGTTTGAAACCCATTTACTCACAAAAATCAATGATGTTTTCTTACCATAAGCCACAAACAATATATTTAGTGACAATAGCTTAAGAATTTCTTTGAGACACTTACACGGGCTTTTTTGTGCTGTGGAGGACAGAGATGGACTAGTGAATCTGATGCACTATTCATATCTTTATGAAACTTTATGATACAAGTTAAAGGAGGCACAAGAAGGGCAAGATGCATAAGTAAATGTATAATATTGCATCTGAAAATAAAATTTCATGGAGAAAATCAAACCACAGAAGGGGTGTTGAGTGTGGCAGTGGGATGTAGTTGTAATCAAATGGTTTTCACTGAGGCCGTTCAAAAAAAAGTATGAGGAACTGTGCATACAGCCACACACACACACACACACACACACACAGACACACACACACGCACGCACAAAAGCCATGCTCTGAAAGATTACTTTTGGCCTTTTGGTATTTCATCTTGTCCAATTGTCTGCTGAAACACTATAGTGTGCATTCTGGATTTTTTTCCTTTTTTTGAGATTAAAAAATAGAGCTGAGGTGGGAATGAGTGGAGAGAGAGCAAGGTCTTGCACAGAATGTGGAAAGTGGAGTGTGCGAAAGATGAGCGGGATGCTGGGGCTACAGCCACTGGCTGTCCTTCCAGACAGGGCTGCTGCATCATGGGACGTGATCAGCAAAGGCTGTTGGGATCTGTGCCTTGTAACGTGCTTTTGTATCTCAGTGCCTTTCTGCCTTTAAACACACATATTAATCAAAGGTGGAAAATATGTGAATTTTGAGGGAGAAAGCAATGGGTTTTTTTAAATGAAGCTAATCAATACCTCAATCTGTCTTGAGCCTGGTGTCTCATAAGAGGTATGTGCTTCTTATTAAACAGCTCAAAGTCTTAATAATAAGTTCATTATGCTCACTATATTGTAGGTGAAGAGAGTTGGGAAGATAGCTCAGTGGAATAAGTGCTTGCCTGGTAAGTGCAATATCCTGACTTCAATCCTTGGTGCCACCACAATACACAAAAATAAAAAATAAAATGAAGTGTAGGTGATGAGTTAGGCTTCTTTGTGGTCAGAAGATTCATTTAAAAGATACTGGTTCATGTGTACTGTAAGCTGGGGCTGACTGGGGTCTGGAAAGTCATCTGGATTCTCGCTGTGGCCCCAGGTCCTTCTCCGTGGGCACCTCTGCAGGACTTGTCTACCTCACAGCATGGGGATTGGTTTTCAAGAGCAAGCATTCCAGAAGAGAGACAGTGGGAGCAAATCTGTTCCATAAAATCTAGTCTTGGAAACAGGCAGTAGTGTCACTTCTCTAGTACTCCTTTCAGAAAAGTAACTACAGATAGCACACAAAATCAAAGACAGAGGATGCCGATCCCTGGCTGGGCCTTCATGGTTAAGTCAGAAATGTTTACCAACAAACAAACAAACAAACAAAATGTGACATTCCCATGAGATCATGGAGAATTTTTTGATTTTAAGATTTCATTTATTTTGCCGGGCGTGGTGGCGCATGCCTGTAATCCCCGCACTTGGGAGGCTGAGGCAGGAGGATTGGTGCAAGTTTGAGACCAGCCTGGGCTGCAAAAGTGAGCTCAAGGCCAGCCTCAACTGCGTAGCGAGACCCTGTCTCAAAAAGCCAAAAAAAAAAAAAAAAAAAAAAAAAAAAAAAAGATTTCATTTGTTTTAGTGTGCCAGTGTGCCTAGCATGGTGACTTAAGGTGTTAAATGTAACTCAATTTAATTTATTGAAGTGAATGATGATTTTATATTGGTCATTATTTGAGGGGATATGTGAAAGGACATTTCCTAGGCCTGAGTGAGAATATATTATAGGCTCTCTCCTACGTCGACTATTTTACTCCAAACAGCCCAGGTTACTTCCCCGTAGCCATTTTCCTTTCATTGCAGGCATGCTTGGCTGACCAACTAGGCAGCGGCTATAAAAATCAGAGAGGGAGAAATTGCTTTAGTAGACTCAAAGTCAGGAAAAGAATGTTTCCTCTATGGTGAGCCACTAAGCTGCAGGTGCTGAACGCTGCTGCTTGTGGAGATCCCTGATCAAACCTGAAAGCCAGTAAAGACAAGACAAGCTTAAGGCTGAGCTACGGGGAGAACTGTCAGAAAAATTTTTAAAGTGAGTCATGCAGTGTTGACTTTAGCTCAGTATTGTACTTAGGGAGAAAATAATTTCTCATTGCTTCGTCGATAAGGATGTGCTTAGGCTTCAGCTGGCGAACACTCTTCTGAGGTTCCTGGATCACTTTTGCGTATATTGGTTAATGCTGTTCTGAGAAAGATATTTAGAGATTTGGAATTTCTGGTTGTTAAAGAAGAGAGATTTGGAGACACGTCTGAAAACAGAATGCAATTGACTCAAGAGGGAGGTTAGGCATTCCCTGCAGAGTGTGGTAATTTATCCTGTAACCAGAAAGGCATACTTTTTACCATGCAGTGGCTCCCTAATTTCCTGGGAAGGATCAGGAAACTTGTCCCTGGGAACTAGATGGTTAGCTGCATGTCAAAAATAGTTTTTCTAACTGTATAAGAAATTATAGCAATGAGAAAGGAAGCTGGAAATTAGATGCTTAAGAGTCAATTTAGAGGATGAGCAATTGGTTCATCTCAAGTAGAGTAAAAAGTGTTGATTGTGAGGCTTGTGACAGTAGTTTGGAAATGATTTTAGTTAGAAATCTTGAGAACTTAACTGAGAAAATATGAAACCTACAAAAGAGTGAAGAGGGGAGACATTGAAACCTCATTTTAAATTCTTTAAATTTCCCTGTATTTCGTTCCCTACTGTGCTGACCATGATATGGCTTTGTGGTATAAGGCTTGGAATTCTGGGCATAATTGTCCCCCTTTGTGTCCTCTTGGCCACTCTTACTATGAGAAACTGTAGAGAAATTAGAAAGCTAAAGGAGGGAAAGCAGCTTTCTGCTGCCTTTTCATTTTTTGGTCCTGCTAAGCCATCCCACCATGGCACTTTGTTCTTTAGAAAGAACATGAGTTCCAGCAGCAACAGGGGCTCCACTTCTCATTTCTTTGTACCTTCCTTGTAGCAGTCTCACTGCTGCCTTGTGTTGCCTGCAGTAGACAGGGAGGTCCAGAGGTCTTTCATAAGGCTGGGGTTCAGCTCTGCAGAGTATCCTCAGCCCTGGAGGCATCAGGACCATGTGGAAGCACGCTTTCTGAAAAGGACTGCATCCTGGTTTTCAAAAATTTCCCTCTAAGCTCCTAAGCTCTTAGAATCATAAGACTCTGATTCCTCACTGGTACCTCTTTGCCCTTTTATTCTTTTTCTTCTCTTTACCCTTTATCTTAAACTTCTGCCTGTGTACAGAGATACAAAATCTAAATGTTTCTTCTCTTTTACATAAGGAGATAACAGTGGTTCCCTGCTGTGAGGTTTGCTTTCTGCAGTTTCAGTTACTGGTATTCCAGAGCGGTTGGAAAATACTGATATTTATCTTCATGTTTAGGGAGTTGGAGAGACACATTCACATAACTTTTCTTGCAACGTATTATTTTTCTATTTTATTGTTAGCTGTTCTTGTTAATTTCTTTCTGTGACTATTATAAAATCAAACTCTATTGTAGGTTTGCATTCGCAGGAAAAGTATAGCATAGATAGGCTTCTGCACCGTCCATGGCTTCAGATATGCATAGGGGTCTTGGCAAACACCCGCTGCTGATAGGAGATTACTGTACGATATGATGCCGGTTCACGGCTTTATGTAATAAGTGGATAACTGATGTAGTGTGGTAAAGAAAGGAACTATGGCACGTTATGCCAAGGGGTGATCATCTAACTTATTTAGAACTTCCAGCCCTTGTCGGATTTGCCAGGGTCAAGAATTTCTCCTATTAACTTCTCTTTATCATTGCTATTCTTCAACCTATCCTAGGTACACCTCTATAGTACGCTGGGCTAAGTGCATAGCTCTAATAACTCCTTGTTAGTCTTGATTTCTATTGGTAATGATCCTCCTATTTAAGACAAAGTTACAATGAAATAGGATAGAACAAAGGTGAGAAGGATTTTCTGAGTGATTAAGATATGGAATTATTAAGAAGATCAGAAATGCCATGTCTACAGTATACAGTCACGACACTTAACCTCTGGGATGTGTGATGGGCAAACCTTACTGCTGGAGGAATAATTTGAGATATAGCTTCAGTGATGAACTGGAGTTAGTAAGATAGAAAGGGAGAGAGGAAATGGTTGCCTGCCTGTATGTGAGATATGCCCGCATGTCTGGGTAGAGGGGAAAAATATGCAAAATGTTGGCACAAACTAGCTTAGCAAATGAAAAGGCAAAATCTAGTTGTCTCTGATGCTGCGTCCACTTTACGTGGCCAGAAAAACCTGCTTCAAAATTGATGTTCATTCAGGTACCTGGTGCAGCAGAGAAACAGACAGAAGGAAAAAGGGAGAGGGGCTTTATTATCTTAGAGGACACAGAGAGAATTTGCTGATGAGAAATTCTCTGGATTGGAACAAAGGGAGGCTGAGGCTTTTATGGCACTCTTCGAGGAGTGGAGTTTGAAGAGGATGTTTAGATATACCTGAGGGAGCTCATTGGGGTTCTTCCCTAAGGTAGCGGGAAGGGTGAAAGGAAATTGTTCCCTGGGCAGAGTTGGAGAATAAGGTGGTCTTGAGGAAGATGGGTTTTTGTTTTGAAGGCTTCAGCTGTATTAGATGACCACCATGATGACTTGGCCACTTATGCTAGGGGCAGAACCTGTCAGAAATGACTGCAAAGAGTAAACAATAAAATACGTAGATTTTTATTTGACTTTATCAAAATATGTAATTTTTATTACCCTATTTCTAATGGCTTTGAGTAGATGTAGATATATCTTATTTTCCCATTTGGTATTTAAATAGAGACATTGAAAGTGTTACTTTATATTCAGCCCCAAAGCCTTGCTTGGTAATGTATGCTGGTATTTTAAAAGTTTCATTAATTTGGTTTCATGTATTCATTCCAGATGCAACACAAGACAAGAGCAAAGGTGAAAGTGATAGCGCAACATGGTCTCTTCTGGAGCTGCCTCATACTCCCTGGTTATCTTCTGCTCAGCGTTCTTGAATTCACTGGGCACCTGTCAAATTTCAAGCTTATTCCTCTAGTTGCTCTAATTGTCCAATACCATTTCAATAAGTCTCTGTATGTCTATCCATCCATCTGTCCGTCCATCCGTCCGTCCGTCCGTCCGTCCATCCGTCCGTCCGTCCGTCCGTCTGTCTGTCTGTCTGTCTGTCTGTCTGTCTGTCTATCTTTCCCTCACTTTCACATTATCAATGTCATTTTCTTTTCTTTTCCTTTTTTTTTTTTTTTTTTGTAACTGACTTCCCAGCCAAAGTTCTAAAATATAAATACATATTTCTCTTTATCCTCAGTCAAAACTGAATGCTTTAAGGAAGTACAAACATTATAAAGTAGGATTTTGACCTATGAAAAGAGCCTATCTGTCTTTAATTCAACCATCTGTGACAATTCTCCCAACAGAGGCAAAGGTTTTTTTTTTTTTTTTTTTTTTGACAAGTATGGTAAATGTCTGCAAATGACATGCACACACACATTTGCGGATGGGGACTCTAGGTTTTCTCCAGTGAATGTGTGGTGCTGGCCAGATGGTGCCCAGACCACCATTCAGCAGAGTCCTTTAACCATAACGATTAACAGCTAATTACATTTAATGCCTTGAAAGGAGTCCAGTCACATTCGTCTGATCAGAAATCCATCCCTGGGTAGATCCGGAAGAGGGACAGGAGCTCCAGCAAGGCCATCTGGACACTCTTTCTCCCCGGCTCTTGCCACTGAAGAGGGCTTAGCCATGTCTACGGCTCCTTTTGGAGTACAGATTCTGCTTCTGGAAGCTGTTTAAAGAGTAAGCCTTGCTAAATTAAAAGAAGAAAAATTGGCCCTTTCCCCATCAAGGCAATAGGCAGTTAGATAAAAATTCTGTTTGGATGGAGAGATGGAGAGGCTAAGAGACAAAGCTCGAAAAACCCACCCTAGACATTTGTGGCATTCTAGGAGTTAGAACATACTGAAAAGTGTGCTAAACAGAGTTGGAACACAATGACAGTGACAGACAGATTCCAAGAAACATAGACCATTTCATCCTATATTTTTCCTTAGGAACAATTTGTTATATACAGTATGAACCCAGAAAATGAACATTATAATAAATCCCAATAAATTCATAGATGTTTAGTGTAGAATTCATGCCAATTCATATAGAAAATGGCATGGAATATACACCTTTCATGAATGTCATTTATTTTTCTATTCAAGTGATATCATAGTCCATCTGACAAGTTTAACTAATGCCAAGTTCATTTCCTAAGGACATGGATAGAACTTGCATGCAGCAACCACACTTGATGCCACCATTGTGGAGTTCAGTACCTAAAAAGTTGAGCCATTGCAGGCAGCAGACCTTTCAAAAGTAAAATGCAATAACTATGTTCCCCTCTAGAAGTAGTGTCCAAGCCATATACCTATGAGGGTACTAAAGCCATACTTTTGGTCAGGTAACTGATCTGTGCTGGGCTGATTTTCTGGAAATCTGAATCTTGGACATGAAGGAAAGTAAGAACTGGGATACATGAATGACGATATTTTAAAAAGAGGTTTCCACTTATACATTTAATATGTATGTAAAGCATGTCTTTTAAAAAATCTACAAAACACTGTACATAGTTTCAAGGTAAAACTTGAGGGGATTTGACTGACATTGTCAGATACAAACGTTACATGGTTTGTTATACAGGTCTTGCTTTAACTTTGCCTTAACAACCCAGCAGAAAAGTTTAATCACAAGGCATAAAATGTAAAGCCAGGTTAGTATTCTGAGCTGTAAAAGGCTCAAGTCAACAGCTTCTAACATTGCCAGTTCTGCCAATAGCTCACTACTATTATGGAATATTGGACTATATATATATATATATATATATATATATATATATATATATATATAACTGTTTTCTGTTAGTTCAATGAGAAGAAATATTTATACCAATAGTGTGTAGAAAAGTTATTATATCTGCATTCTGTGCTCTGAATAATTACTTTGAGGACAACAATGTGTACTGTATTAATTATTGTGGCTGTACTATCAACATGGTTTGAAACTGTCTCATTTTATTTCTCATTAAAAGTAATAAAAACTAAGATAAAAGGGGAGAAACTATACTTCATAGGGTCTGATTTATATTGTTTCCATTATTTTTTGGTGAATATTCTATAATTTAGGTATTTTTACAAAAGGAATATTTGTATCAGTTAACTCAGGATAGGGAAAAGCTAACTTCCTCTTCATAACATGTGTGCATTGGGGTCAAATGAGGGCGGTGGTCCATTGACTCTCACATAAGCTTTATGGAATGTTTCCAGCTATTACAGCAAATCTTCAAATACTTTTGCATTTTATTGCCTAACTCAGGTCATATCATTATGAATAGACTACAGGAAAAGATGTATATACTATGGCCTAGAAGAGCAGGAATGAAGAACACTGGAAATATTGTAAGCATCACAGTACAATATCCATATGTGGCTTTTATTTCTTGGTTTAATTATGATTAGAGAATATTGCCCCAAATTTTTATTCTTTCAGATTTTGAAATTTATTGAAATTTGCTGAGTACTTGATTATTTAATCAGCTTTTTTGTGACTATTTCAGTGACACTGAAAGAAGACATCTATATCTATATTTAGTTTACAGGATTTTATGTATATCAATTAGCTATACTTTTTATTTGCTTTCAAAAGATATCTATCTATTTTATTTTTCATAAATGGAACAAAGTTGAAATCCAGTGTTTAAATATATTTCTATGGTCTTTGTATCCTCTGATTTTAGCTTTATAAATATTATTTTTTCATATTCACAATTGTTGCCCTTTTATTGTTCACCTATCCCATTTATAGTGAAATTCATCTGAGTGTAGAGGTGACTTAAGCAAGCTAACTTACTTACTTAATTTAATTAATTAATTAATTAATTAATTAATTAATTTATTTAGCTAAGAGAAGCTGGAGATATTAAGTACAGGGCTCTTGCTCTGAAGGAATTTTTTTCTTGTTGGTGCTAGGGATTGAACTCAGGACTTCGCACTTGCGAGGCAGGCGCTTGTGCCATTGAGCTCTCTTTCTGACCCCTAAGTTCAGGAATAGAATGATGGCATATCAGTTCTTAGGAATCTTAGTGCTTTTCTTTTAATTACGTTATATACTCAAGCTCTGGTCATATAATTTGTTAGTAAAAAGGAGAAAAAGAGAAAGAGGGACAGGTGGGAGTGCTTCCATAATATTTTTCTTTACGTCTCTTCAAGGAATTGCTTGCCACTCTCATATAGGACTAGAAAGCGAATGAGGTGGAAAACTCTAGCCTTTGATGTAAGATGTCAAATTTATGACTCACCACCAACATGATAGCTCTGAAGACATTATACATTGTACTTTAATTTCTCTGGTTCCAGAAGGATGGTAGAAACCTCACAAGGGCATAAAGAACAAGGTGGAATATATGGAGTGCCCATTCAAACTGTTGTCCAAATTTTTTGGATTCTGACTTGTGAATTTTTAAAGATATGTGCCTAAACAGATCTATTATTATTTTATTATTATGGCTGTTTCAGCCTTCTCTGGAGGTGGGGCTGGTGCAGATGTGGTGCCCAGGATCGAATTGTGGTCCCTACAGTTGTCTAAGCTTGCCTAAACAGGTGTTTTAGACCACTGAGTCATATTGCCAGCCCAACAGATTCCATATGTAGGAATTCTAAAAGTTCTGCACACCATGGTCCTTTACTCACAGGAATTCTTTGTAGAGACTAGATAATATTTTCAGTTGTTGTCTGAAGGCTTTAGGGGTAGAAAATAGAGATCTGAAGTTGTAGATACTGCTGAGTATACGTGATGTACTTGACAGAACTAAACTGAGACTAACATGGAGTATAGAGCTATTGTGACCATAGTCACATCCAGATCGTTTTGTAAAGGTTTTATAAGTAAAACTACATTGTCCTTAGAATATCTAGTCTGTGGAGATAAATTGTGAAGAACCTATATAAATGACCATGCAAGACATTTTTAAAAAGCCTGATCGGAGTATTTTAATCACCTTCTGTTGACTCTGTTGGTGAGGAATTGGTTCATGTGGATACCTGAGTTATAAGAAAGGCAACACCAGAGCACAAAATGCACAATATGTTATTAGTCACATCACTCTTGGTTTAGGAGGTGGATACTGTGTGCTATAAAGGGTTACACATGAGTTGGACTAGGAAAAAGTGAAGCACCAGTGGCGGCATCAGGCAGTCTCTGTAGCATAAACAGACTGAGTTGTCCCTTGGTTCTCATGATTAGCCTGTCTGAATATTTCTATAGGTTGGCAGAAAATTGAAACCAAATACTCAGGGATAAGCAGTAATTGTGCCTGGTGCCTTTGATAAGGAGGCTTGTTTGGCTAGAAGACCTCGTCTATGGGAGCAGGCTTGGAAGGAGAGAGGTTGTTTCCAATATTTCTGGTTTTACCAGATGCCAAGTACATAAATTAAGCCTTTAGCCCTTACATTATAAACTGATAATTTCACTGGGCTATGTCTTTTGTTTGTTTGCTCACTTTTCTCCACGTTGGAGACATATTTAAACAAGGAGATTTGAGTCTTTTTATCTCTGCTTGCTCAAATATAGTCAATAATCAGTGCTTTAAATTTTCTTTACTTTTAAAAGTATAATACAATTGGTGAAGAAAACCTAAATTGTAGGTTTTATATGTGTGATACTGCGTTAGTTAAAGGTAGAGAGTTATATGATTAATTTCATTGTTTTTGCCCTTTAAATTTTTTTTCTAAAGAATACAAATTAGTGATAGGGATAGAAAAATAACAGCATTAGAAGCGATACAAGATTTCACTAAACAAAATAATAGGAATCTAACATGGCTGCTGTATTACATGATGATATTTTCATATTAGCTGTTCAGATTATCAAATATGAATGTGCAAAATTTGTTTAAAGAAAAAACAAAACAAAACAATAGCAAAGAATTTATAACAGACTCAAATTAGGAAAAAATGTCAGAAAAAAGAAAAATAAAATTTTAAGCATTAAGTACTTCTTTCAAAAGACCAGTGGAAATTAACAATATAATTATCCAAATTATTATATATATATATATATATATATATATATATATATATATATACCTAAATATATTTTTTTCCCTTCTTGGTTTTATCTTTTTCCTTATCCCAGGTTTTCCTTTCCCTATCAGCGATTTTTCCCTTTAATAATGTATGTTGTACCTTTTAGATTTTCATTGCTCTTTCAGGTTCTCATACTAATGAGGTAACATGACGTTTACACATGTGGATCTGATTTATTTCACCTACCACTATAGTCTCTAGCTGCATCCATTGATTTATGAAAGCCTCGAGTTTATCTTTTTAAAATTTGTTTTTTTGTCTTTTTGAGATAGCGTCTCGCTATGCAGTTGAGGCTGGCCTTGAGCTTACTTTTGTAGCTCAGGCTGGTCTCGAACTCGCACCAACCCTCCTGCCTCAGCCTCCCAAGTGCTGGGATTACAGGCGTGCGCCACCAAGCCCAGCTTATCTTTTTAAAAAATTTAAACAATCATTTATCTGTCTGTCTGTCTGTCTGTCTGTCTGTCTGTCTGTCTATTTGGTACAGATTCTTTTTACACTGCTCAGACTCATAGTGATCCTACTGTCTTCATCTCCCCAGTGCTGGGATTATCGGAATGTCTTACCACACTCGTTTTGTTGGCCAGAACAGTGCTCTCAGAGCTGGCAAGGTATGGGGAACTGGAGATTGAACTCCAGGCTTTAAACTGCTAGACAGAAACCTGGACAGTGAGTGATCTCCCTAGCTCTGAGTTTATGTTTTTCTTTTTTTTAAATAACTGAATAATATTCCATTATTATAGCTATGATGATTTGCTCTGCCATAAATATGGGTACACATATATTGCTGTGGTATGATGATTTCAGTTCTTTTGGAAAATACTTAGAAGGGGAATAGTTGGCTTGAATCACACCTCTGGTCCTAGCTTTTAGAGACCAACCTGCACTGTCACCAACAGTGGAGAAGGGATTCTTCTTCCCCACAACCACTCCAGAAATTTGTTATTGGTTGACTTCTCGATGATGGCCATTCTTTCTGGTGTAAGATGGTATGTTTTAATTTGCGTCTCTTGAATGACCAATGATGTTGAACATTTCTTTCATATATTTGCCATTTGTACCTCTTCACTTGTGAAGTACATGTTCATCTCAGGAGCCCATATCTGGATTGAGTATTTGAATTTAGGAAGCATGATTTAAAAAGAATTTTTTTATATCCTAGAAAGGAACCCTTTGTCTGAAGGACAGTCTGCTATGATTGTTTCCCAATTTGCAGGTTTCCTTTTTACTCTGTTGGTGATTGCTTTTGATGTGCAGAAAGTTTTTAAAAGGATGAGATCCCAATTATTGATTCTTTGAAATATTTCCACTGCATTTTGAATTTTGTTCATAAACTTCTTACCTACTCCTATGTCCTTAAGATTCCCATCTACTTTCTCTTCCAGAAGATTTAGTATCGCAGTTTGAATATTTAAATCTGGACCCATTTTGACTCTAGTTCTGTGCATGTTGATTGGGATGGGTCTATTTTAAGTCTCAATCATGTGGAAAGCCAATTTTTTAAAAACACTATTTATTAAAAATGCTATCTTTGTTGTAATGGACATGTTTGGCCCTTTATCAATGATATTGTCGCTGAGTGTGTTTATAGTTGTGTCTGCATCTTCTAACCTGTTCCACTGATCCTCAGATCTGTCTCTATGCCAGTACCATGCTGATTTTATCATAGTAGCTTTATAGTATAATTAGAGATCAGGGATTGTGATACCTCTTGTCTTTCCTTTGCTTTCCAGGACTGCTTTTGATATTCTGGGTCTTTTCTGGTTCCAGATGAATTTGAGGAAAGTTTTCTCTAGCTCTGTGAGGTATACTAATGGTATTTTAATTGGGATTGCATCAAATCTGTATAACAATTGTGAGAGTACGGACATTTTCACAGTGTTGGTTCTTCCTAACCAGGAACAGGGAATATCTTTCAGTTTTCTCAAATCTTCTTCAATCTCTTTTATCAGAGTATTATAATTTCAGTGGTATAAATCTTTTACTTCCTTTGTGAGACTGATTTCTAAGTATTGCACTTTTTGGATATTGTGAAAAACATGGTTTCCATTATTTCTTTTTAGTGCACTCATTGTTTGTGTATAGAAATGGTATTGATTTTTGAGTGTTGATTTTGTGTCCTGCTACACTACTGAATTTGTTTATTAAGTCTACAAGTGTCTTAGTGGAGTTTTTTTGATTGTCCATGAAGGGTACCACGTCACTGCAAATAATGATAACTTCACTTCTTCCTCTCCAGTCATTATTCCTTTTATTTTTTCTCTTGTCTAATTGTTCTGACTGTTTCCAGAACTATAGTGAACAGGAGTGATGACAGTGGGCATCCTTATCTTGTTCCTGATTTTCTGCTGAAACCCTTCAACTTTTGTCCATTTAGTATGATGTTGGCTGTTGGTCTCTTGTAGATGGCTTTTGTCAGGTTGAGGAAAAGGCCATATATTCCATTTTTTTGTAGTGTTTGTTTTTATCATGAATGAGTGTTGGACTTTGTCAAACACAATTCTGCATTTATTGAGATAATCATGGGATTTTTGTCTTTGGTTCTGTGGATGCGGTGTATTACATTTATGGTTTCATGTACAATAAACCATCCCTAAATTCCTAGGGTGAATCCCACTTGGTCATGTTGTATAATCTCCTTGATGATTTGATGCATTCTGTCCACTAGTATATTATTGAGGATTTTTGCATCTCAGTTCATGAGGGAGATTGACCCTTAGTCCTCTTTTTTGGTTGGGTCCTTCTCTGGTTTTGGTGTCAAAGTAATATTTGCCTCCCTGAATGAGTTTGGGAAAACTGTTTCCCTTCAAATTTCATTGAAGAATTTGAGGAGAGTTGGCATTATGTCCTAAATTTCTTGTAGAATTCATCTGTGACTCCATTAGAACCTGGGCTTTTCTTTGTTGCTAGATTTTTTATTGCATTTTTAATTTCAGTGACTGATACTGGGTTATTCAGAATTTTTGTATCTTCTTGATTCAGCTTTTGTAGTTTGTATGTATGTAAGGGTCTGTCCATTTCTTCTGCATTTTCCATTCTGTGAGAGTAAAGATTTTTGAAATAGTTGGTGATCTTCTTAATTTTTATAGGGTTTGTAGTGATTTCACCTTTTTCATTCCTCAGTGTATGAATTTGAATTGTTTGTTTCCTTTTCTTAATGAGTTTTTCTAGGATTTTATCAATTTTATTTATTCTTTCAAAGAACCAACTCTTTAACTCATTATTTCTCCATATTGTTTTCTTCATCTCCATTGTTTTTATTTCTGTATTTGATCTTTATAATTACCTGCCTTCTTTGGGCTTTAGACTTGATTCGCTCTCTTTTTCTAGGAGCTTGAGGTGACGATTGTTTATTTGGGATCGTTCAGCTTTGCTGATGTCAGAATTCTCTATAAATTTCCCTCTAAGACAGCTTTCATTGCATGCCACATGTTCCAGTAAGTTGTATATGTATTTTCATTGCATTGTAAATGTTGTTTAATTTCTTCTTTAATTTAATCTGGCCCCCTTGATTGTTCAGGAGGATGTTATTTAGCTTCCATGTGTTTACATAGTTTTTGATACTTCTTTTGTCAATAATTTCCAGTTTCATTGCACTATGGTCAGTTAATATGAATGGAATTATTCCTTTGCATTTATTTAAGCATATCCTATGTAACAGCACATGATGTAATTTGGATAATGTCTCAGATGCAGCTAAGAAAAATATGTATTCTGCTGCTGTTGAGTGGAATATTCTGTAAAGGTCTATTAAGTCTATCTCTTCACAAGTTTGATTTAGTTCTGTTATTTTGTGGCTCATTTTTTGTATTGTTTATCTATCTCTTTCTGTCTATGGGATGTCAAAATCCCACAGTAAAATTATGTTATTGCTCATTAGATTTTTTTTTTTTTTTTGACTATTTTGAGTATAGCTGGCTGGAGTTCTTACATAGTTGGGTGATCCAACATTAGGTGCATATGTATTTATAATTGTTATTTCCTCCTTTTGCAGTTTTCCCCTGGCAAGTATGTAGTGACATTATTTTTCTTTTTAAATCACATTCGGTTTGAGGTTCAAATAATCAGCAACGAGAATAGCTACCCCTACTTTTTTCTGGGTTCTTTTTTTTTTTTTTTTTTTGTCTTTTTGAGACAGGGTCTCACTATGCAGTTCAGGCTGGCCTTGAGCTCACTTTTATAGCCCAGGCTGGTCTCGAACTCACACCGATCCTCCTGCCTCAGCCTCCCGAGTGCTGGGATTACAGGTGTGCGCCACCACGCCCGGCTTTTCTGGGTTCTTTTTGCAAGGATTATTATTATTATAATTTTACATCCTTTGGCTATTAGCATATTAATTTATTTTCCAGTAGAATGTATTTTTGTATGTAGCATACTGTTAGATTTTTATTTCTTGATATACCCTGCTGGTCTGTTTCTTTCAATTGGTCAATGGGACCATTTACTGTGATAGTTGTAACTGATTTGTATTGTTTTATCTTTGTCATGTTGTTTTCCTACTGTAGGATTCCTACTTTTCCCATTTACTTAGTTTCTTTTTCTGCTTTGTAATTCTCTTCCATTATTTTTTGTTAATACCGGGATTGAACTCATGATGTTGCCCTTGCCAGGCAGGCACTTAAGCTCCTGAGCTATCTTTGTCCCCTCTTCTTTTGTTTTTGAAGTTGTGGTCATCTTTATCTCTACAATATCTGTCAGTACTCTTTGTAGGCTTTGTTTGGTTGTCATGAATTTCTTCAGTTGTTCTTTGTCATGGACGTATCTAATGTTTCCATTAAATTTGATAGATAGTTTTGCAGGATACATCTATCTAGGTTGAAAGTTGTTTTCTTTCAGGACTTCAAATATCTCACTCAAAGTTCTTGATAGATGGCCTTTTTTGAGAAATCTGCTATGATCCTCACGGACTTTTCATTATAGGTAATCTGTTTCTTCTCTGTAACAGGTTTTAATATTCTGTTCTTTTGCTCAGTTTCTTTAATCTCAATGACTATATGTCTGGGTGATGATTTATTTTGATTATGTCTAGCTGGAATTCTATACACTTCAGTTAACTGTAAATCAGATTCTTTTCCCATGCTTGGAAAATTTTATGCAAACACTCTTTTTTAACTTTTGTATTATCTCAAGTTTTTTTTGTTGGTATTTATGACTCATATTATTTTTTATTGCATTATCTTGCACCTATTGTATTATGATTTCTTGATTTCTCATTATTTTTAAGAGATGTTTCCTTTCATGGCAACTAGCTGCAAAATTGTCTTCAAGGTCTGAAATTCTGTCTTCTGTTTTATTCAAGCAATTGTGCCAATTTTCAATGGAATTCTTAATGTCCTGTATATCTGTTTCATGCATTCTAATCTTTCTTGTATTGTTCATTCAATGTTTTCATCACTTTCTTTTTCCTCCTATTTTCTATTGTCTGTATCTTCCTTATATATACTGAGCAATTCTTTCATGACTGTTGCTTTCACTTTTTACCTGACAGACTATTTCTGATCTAATTTACTTACTCCATAGCCTGAAGGAGATATTTTTTACTTCAGTTACTATCATCTCAGAAATTTCAGGTGTGTGAATTCCCAAGTTCTTCTATAACCTTGTCTCTTGGACTTGTTTTGGGTGGGTAGAGGGCTGAGATTGCCTTTTGTTCCTTTCCTTTGTCATTTTTTTCCAATAATGGTAGATGAGTGTGATGGGAATCAGCAGGGCTGGCTTGAGAGTGGGAGCGCAGGGTAGGTTCACCAAGAGTCCTGCTGTATGTGGCTCTATGTGACTTCCCTCTCATGAAGGAGAGGGGAGAAAGCCATAGTTCAAGAAGGATCCAAATATGATGAGTACTGATCAAAGTTGTGCAAGGCTCTCTTGTTGGTGGATTGGCACAGGGTAGTGTTCTGCTAGTCTACGGTCCCTGTGGTAATTACATCTCTTTGGAGTTCTTCAGATTGAGGATGGGCAGCCAGGTTCAGTGGAAATCCAGTGGTATGGCCAGGAGGGCAGAGCTAGTGTTGTCAACTTTCCTCTTCTTTCTTTCTTGAAGGAGGTTCCATCAATGGTACAGCCCTCATCATGGAGAAATCAGGAACTTTCACAGGAAGCATATTGCAAAGGGGTGGAAATGGTTTAGATTAAAGAAGTTCACAGAGCTCTATTAGCTCATAGGATGACCAAGTAACTCAAATACAATATGCAAAAAAGTATAGTGAAATCATACATAAAGAAGGATTGGCATTTACATGTCTGGTAATAAGTATCAGAGATAGTTTCCATGATCAGTAGTTTCTAGACTTAGGTAGGAATTGTGAGAATGGATGATTGGTGCATTGGCTGTGATAAAAAAGAAAAGTCCAATTCCAAGTGGGGGTTCATATACTTTTCGTGTGGCATGAGAATCACTGATATTTTCTCAGTAAGTAACACCACAAAATATACCTGAAGATTAAAGGAGTCCAGTAGGTATAAAATAAAGAAACTTAATAGGGTTTGGGGTGCTCAGATTTTATCAGAAACTAGTTTTAAGCAATTGAATGTATACCCCTTTCTCCACATTGCAAATTGTCTTTTATTTTTATCAGTGTTTTAAAACATCATCTAATACTTTTTTCTTTTAGAATTTCACTTTTGAAAATTATCAGTCAGTTATATCAGAAAAATCGATATTTACTTGGAGCACAAAATTATATAAAAATGAACTGATACAATAGTAAATACTAATTGACCTTTTACTTTGTATTATGTGTTATTTTGGACCCAAATGGGATCACCCAAATATAGGAAGAAATTATTAGTTCTAAAGAGAAAGACTCTAGTACAGTAATTGTGCCTTTAGTATCCCACTTGCTTCAGTTGGGAGACCACCAGGACAAAAGCTCAACAAAGATACATCAGAATGGATCCATACTGAAAAACAAACGGACTTCATAGGCATGTAAAGAATATTCCATCCAACAGCAGCAGAGTGCAGTCTGCTCATTAAAACATATAACACCATTCAAGATGGATCATGTGGGAAGTCACAAATTAAATCTTAGTAAATGAAAAATTGAGATAATATTATGTGTGTTCCTAGAATATGCAATGAAATAAAGCTAGAAATCAACAAAAACATATATTTTTATTTATGAGACATATAAAATCAAACTAGATATTGGAAAAGAAATTCCTGGGCTGTTGGTGAGATAGGTCAGTGGCACAAGTACCTGATTGGCAAATGCAAGGTTGTGAATTTGATTCCCAGTACTAATAAATAAATAAATAAATAAATAAATAAATAAATAAATAAATAGCACCTAATCGTGAAGCCCAGGGACTCTAAAAAACAAACTAAAATTGAAATAAGTAATAGGAAAAAATAAAGATCACATGAAAAATAAGTGAAATGAAAACTAAAAAGAGTAAAAGATTTGACTTTTAGACAAGAAAAAATAAATTTGTGAACAAAAATCAATCTGCACATGTAATACTTGAAAGACTTAACAATTGGGACCTCCTCGTACTGAGAATCTTTTGCGTGTCAAAAGAAATTATCAGCAAAGTGAAAAAAGAAGCCACAAATTTTGAAAAAATCTTAACTAACAAGTACTCAGACAAAAGTCCTTTATGTAGAATTCATAAAAAACTAAGAAAACAGGGTCCTAAAATTTAAAGATTCAATCCAGAAATGGGCATCCGAGATGGACACACACTTATCAGAGGAAGAAATTCAACGAGCCTATAAATACATGAGCAAATGCTCCTCATTGCTATCCATCAATGAAATACAAATTAAAAGAACACTTAGGTACCATCTCACTCCAGAAAGAATGGCTATCATAAAGAAATCAACCAACAACAAATGTTGGAGAGGCTGTGGGGAAAAAGGAACCCTTCTCAACTGCTTGTGGAAATGCAGAGTCGTGCAACCATTATGGAAAGCAGTGTGGAGACTCCTTAAAAAACTAGGACTGGAAATCCCATTCAATCTAGTTACCCCCTACTGGGATTTTTCCCAGAAGAACTGAAACCAGCATACCATAGTGATATTTGTCCACCTATGTTTATAGCAGCACAATCTGTGATAGCCAAATCTTGGAAACAATCAAAATGCGCATCACCTGAAGAATGGTTGAAGAAGATGTGGTATTTTTATACAATGAAATATTATTGTGTTATAATGAATGGCAAACTCAAAGCCTTCATATATAAGTGGCCATATCTTGAGCAAATACTCATAAGTGAAATAAACCAGACCTACATATGTAAATGTCATAAATATCTCTCTAATATAAGAACTCAAAAGAAAAAATAAAAATGGAAAGGTATAATATAGTTAAATGAAAAGTGAGTATTTAAGGCTTAAACAATGAAGAGAGCTAGGGGAGAAACTGGGAAACATGATAGGGACAAAACCATGCACTTATACACAAAAGATGGTTAATACAATGGTCCTAAAATTCTGCAACAGGGTTTTGAAACCAACAGGTAATTGGTAGAATTTACACTCTGACTAACTATATACTGATATCTGTGAACCAAGCAAATGCCATAAGGATAACAATGTGTAATAGTAAAATCATGCTTGGAATGCCTATCAGTATGGTCTTCCAATTATGCACTGCTTCTAATGCAATATCGTTTATTGCTATACTCTCAAATAAATATTTGATTAAAAATTAAAAAAGAAGGAAAGAAAACAAAAAGTGAATATAATATGAGACAAGGTAAAAAGGCCATGGAAGTGTGATGTTACAATTTTATAAATGATTAAGCTCAAAAATATTTGTATAGCAATGTGTGTTTGTTCTTGTTTTTTTTCTTTTCATTATATAAGGATTTTAAAGTTCAAAATATGAACAGTTGAAGAAAAATACCTGTTTAATGTTTTGTGAAAGGCATTTGATATTTAGAAAGATAATGATATTAAGTTCAAGTGCTTAAGTTATAAGGAATAATATCACTAAGCTTCCCTTCTGGGTGGCTAACAACTTAAGTTGGCAGGCTAAAAAATTAGAGAAAAAGAAGGGATATAAGTATAGCCAATATTTTGGCTCTAACCCTTCAAGGTCAGTGAGAACACAGGACATAAAAGAACCTGTACCGTAATAGCATATAACTCAGTGGAGCCCCAAATTTCCTGTTCAAGGAGATCAGAGGAAAGTGATTGATGATGTACAGTGTGCCTAAGGAGAGTCACCTAGAGAGAAAACATTTTCTCAGTATTCCACAGAGAGCAAACTGGTCAAGCATTGGCCGTGATTCATCCAGACGTCTGGCACTGACAGAAGTGTTGCAAATCGCAATACAGGTTTCCAGGGTAAACCCTAAGGGGACCTGACTGACTTTGTCAGATACAAAAATTACATATTATTTGTAACATAGGTTTTGCTTTATCTTCGTCTGAACCATCCAGCAGAAAAATCTAGCAATAAGGTATAAAAACAGAAGGCATATTAATATGCTGAGCTGTAAAAGGCTCAAGTCAACAGCCTCCAGTAATGCCAGATGAACTGACAATCCACTACTGTTATGGACTATGGGACTAAATACACAGCTACTTTCTCTTTATACAATGAAAAGAAAGATCCGTACTAATGAAGTTTAGACAAGAAATCATGCCTGCATCTTATACTCTGAACAATTACAATGAAGACAACATTTTCAATGTATTAATTGTACAATTCCAATGTATTGTAAAAAAGCAATAAAAACAAATAAAAACATCACTAAAGAGCAAAAAAGAGACTATATTAAAAAGTCCATCTCCAGAACTATTAAAAGAACCATTTTTTTGTTATATAAAAATGAAACAGAGAAGTCTTAAATACATCAATAATGAGTAAGAAGATTAAGGCAGCAATGAAAAATCTATCAACAAAGAAAATCCTAGGATGTGATAGATTTGTAAGAAAATTTTCAAAACTTTTAGAAAACTAATTTTAATATTTCCTGAAGTATTTAAAATATTTGAAAAGAAAAGTGTTCTGCTAAACTGCTTGTACAAGGCCAGAATTATATTGACACCAAAACCATAAAAATCTCAATGAAAAGACCAGTGCATCTGATGAAAACAGTTGATAAAATTATTTTCTTTCATGTATTTAGTAGAGGGCCTACAGGATCTCACTATGCAGATCAGACTCATAGTGACCCTCTGTTTTCAGCCCCTCAAGCTCTGGGATTACAGTCACACCACCACACCCAGTCTCAATCACCCTCTCAGTGTGGCCCTGAGGTGGTGTCAGCACATGCCGGGGATTGATCCCTGGTCGATGCATCTACCTAAAATGGCACTTTAATCTGCTGAGCTATTGGGTTAGCTCAATAAAATTCTTAGTGAAATACTGGTGAGCCCAATTCAACTGAGAATGAATACTATGAATGTGATTATACTACACAAAATTAATCTATGGCTTCATGCAATCCAAATAAAATGTGAAAAATTAATCTAGTTATTTTTTCATAACTCCTAATAACATTTTGAAGGATATACTGTTACCTAGTATATGACATATAACTCTGTAATGTACATTTTCCAAAGTGCTTAAACCTTCTAGAATATATAGATCTAATAAACTACATGTTCTATGATTTAAACCACTTCCTATGCATACTATTTCATTTTTAAGTTTACATAAATATTAAGGATTAGATTAATAAAATCTCCAAGGGAAAGATAGCATTTAAATGCTATTGTTATGTTTTGCTGAAGTGCTGTTTCACTGTACTTTTTCTTGATAAAGCCATTCTTTAAAATGCGTTTCACTCTACTTGGTTCATTAGTATAATGTTTAATATTTACCAATTTATTGGTTAAATTATATATCATCATTTAGTTAAATTTATTTGGTTGAATTTTACCCACTTTCTCATCTATTGCTTTATTTTTTATCTCTAATTATTTTTGATCTTTTGCACATACACCTGTGCAAGCTGTGTGTTTGTCACTTGTATCAATTGCATTGGCCATTCGTGTAAGAATATTCTCTTTCGAGACGTGCCTAAAAAATGTTTTTTCAATAAACATGTAAGGGCTTTTCAGTTCAATATTTTATGCATCTGACCATGTCAATTTATTTTTTATTTAAAATGTTTAGAAGTTTTCTCAGTGATAGAAAGTTATTGTGCAGAGCTGTATTGCAGTTCGCACTTTCCATGAAACAAGTGGAAACAAAGACTGGGAACTGGCAAAAAGCCTCATCTCCTTGAAGGAACATCTGTGTAATTAGTGCTGATGCCTCAAGATAGTATTAAAAGCTGTGACTTCCATATTAGAGTAGTATATTTCATTTGTGACAACAGAAAACTTTGGATAGAATGTACTGTGTTAAAAATGACTTTTTCTGAAGACTAGCATGTTGCTATAGATATGATCATTTGGAGGTAGGGATGAATGAGAGTGAGCCAAGTTGTGTTTGTATGCAATGAGGCTATAACCAGTTACCACAAAATTGGCTTAAAACAGCATAAATTTAAATATTACTATTTTGTAGGTCAAAATTCTGAAATGGAATTCTCCAGGCTGAAATTAAGTTGTCAGCTGGAGTGCATTTTCTCAGTAGTTTCTGGAGTGATTCTTGCTTTGCCTGCCACTTTGTACAGGCTAGCTATGCCCCTTAGTTAGTGACCCTCTTTGTCCATCTTCAAATTTAGCAGCATAAAATGCTCAGATTTCTATGACCCTGTTTGCATCATCATTATCACATTTCTTTCTCTGACTTTGAACCTCCTATTACCCTCTTATGAAGAGCCCTGAAATTCCATTGGACCCAGCTGGATAATCCAGGAAGAAGTCTACATGTGAGAAACTAACTGAATCACATGTGCAATGTCTCGCTTTGTTATGTAAAGTATTATATTTACAGGCTTTGGAGACCGTGCTGCAAATGTCGCAGGGGGACATTATCTTGCATACTATACAAGGATATGACAAATTCATGCATGGATTCATAAAGAAGTGAAGTACAGGGGTGGCTATGTGATTGTCACCCTGTGCCTCTCTCTACAGCTAATCAGACATAAACATCTGTTGTCACTACCTATGCATGATCCCTTAAAGCTATTTATTTCATGTTTTTCATTCCTGCTGGACCATTTTTGAATTTACCATTTGTGCTTTTTCTAAAACTGTCTGCGTCATCTAACAGTGATTTCTTATATCCTCTTTTGCTATCTGGATTTTGTTTATTCATTGCTAAATTGCACATTTTCTTGTGGTTAAACTCAGATGAATCATGTTTGGGCTCTCTTCCCTATTCTCTAAATCTTCTGCTGAATTGCTACCATTTTATCATTTTTTAGGGTATTAGACTTTTCTATGACTCTGAGAGGTAGCTGGATTGAGTTTCATTACAAGTCACATAGGAAATTGGTCCAAATGGCCAATTTTACCTTAGGAAAGTAAAGTTTTAGCAAATATATTTCCAAGTCATACACTTATGCAGAATATAACTCCTGAATCATTAAAAAGAACTGTTCCCTGTTGTTTTTACTTCTTTCCAATCTATAAGCCATTTCCACAGAGAGTAAAGCAAAGACTCTGGAAGAACAGACAGTGATGTTTGTTCACTTTAGAAAGAAATGTCTGAAGACACCAAGTTATTAGATAGCAATGTAAACAATACTTGAAATCCAGATTCTTAAGTCGTTTCTCAAAAAATATTTACGATTATAGCACACTTCCTGAAGTCTAAATCACTCAGAATTAAATGCATAAATGTCTATTGAGGAATATCTTCCTTGAAAGTTTTATAAGAAAAGTGAGTTAATAATAACATCTATTTTTATTTTCAATCATTTGTCTTGACATGTAACAATGTAAGATGTAGTATAAACATGTGGAGGGGAAACATGAACATACTGTATTTACTTTCTCATGATCATGTGCCCAAGATGAGACCATAGAAAGTAGAAATTTGGTAAAATCCTTCTTCCTGTGGAATGAAATCCAGTAGTAAATCCAATATTTATCCTTGAAACACACATAATTTTAGGAATAGCTGAACAGTGTGCTCTTGCTTATCTTGTCCCTGATAACCAGTGGTGTCCAGATCCCTGTCAGTTTGGTCCATGCCACAGATCATACCTAAATAGGTGCTCAGATGATGAGTCTACTGGTTCATGGACCTGTGGATTTATGCACCATATTCTCATTAATAATAAAGACTTTATGAGATCTAGTTCTGTAGTCCTGGAATTTTGGGAGTTGACCTTTAAAATCTCTAGTTTGATGGTGAGATTTGAATCAAACTTTTAATAGCAAAATATATGAAAAGAGGGGGATAAAGTCAATTTTTGGGTGAATGTAAACATAAGGCTGGGGAGAAAGCTTGATTGTCTAAACACCTGGCTGGCAAGTGCAAGGTCTTGGGTTTGATCCATGATATGGCATGTGGTGTTGGCCCAAAACTGGGCGTTGTGGTGCATGCCTATAATCCTATCACTGGGGAGGCTAAAACAAGTCCAAGTTGCGTAGAGTGACCCTGTAACAAGTAAATGAATAAATAAATGCATGATTTAAAATTTTTTTAAAAAGAAAGTCTAAGGTTTTGCCTACTCTTTGAAAAATAAAAATTAAGAGGTAATGAGCAACTTAAAGGAGAAAGTATGAGAGAATATGCACAGTTATTGACAAGTGTCTTCTGGGATATCTGTGTGGTCACTGAAAGATCATCAGATGGGTACATTTACCTTCTTATAATACTCCTTTTTATTTTCTCTTAGTTGGGAGCATGGCAAATTGCACTTGGTTTAGTTTCAGGCACAAAATAAAGAGAAGGGTTATAGAATAGAATACAAGCGTAATGTCAGTTATTCAGCATGGGGTGCATGTGAGTACATGTGTGTGCATGTATACCACTGTGAGCTAAACTCCCAGATTTGATTTTTGCTTTATCTTACCATGCCCTACTCTTCACTCAGAGGACAGATGTCATAGTGTGTCACTTATCATGAAAGTACAAATACACAGAATTCAGAAGTACAAATATTATAATCAGAAGTAATGGATCACTTAAAAGTGTATTTGGAAAATCTTTTAAAATAGTACCTATCTACAACTTTGAGGAATATCTTCCTTGAAAGTTTTATAAGAAAAGTGAGTTATCTCATAGGTTTTGTCATTAACCATAATGAACCATTTCATCATAAGTAGAAGAATAATTGCTCTGAGATAGAAGGGTTGCATTTTAGTACATGGTGTGAGAGGAGGAATAAACTAAAGAACTGGTGAACCTGAGAGAGCATAATGCTTTATTGCTCCAAATACTCAGCCTGGGTTAACTTCATCCTAAATCACACTAGTGAATAATCATGGAAACTGAAAGGAAACAAAATCTTAACTGAATCTATATACATATCTATCTGTCTGTCTGTCTGTCTGTCTATATCAATCAATCAATATATATATTTATCTATCTATCAATCTATCTATCTATCTATCTATCTATCATCTCTATCTGTCCATCTATATCTATATCCATATCTATATAACTATATCTATCATCTATCTGTGATATTTTAACTGTTAAGAGTCTTTAGAATGATGATGTATGATTATGATAGCTTCAGCAACTATGCTATCCACAAATCCTACTCCGGTAAGTGAAAACCCACTATACAAAGTGAAAAACATGGCAATTCAACTTTGGAAAATAAAGAAAATGATAATAAAGTGACAAATATGGAAGGCACTAAAAACCAAAGGTGCTTTGGAAAACCCAACTGATACTGAGAAGTGATACTGGTTGTCAGAATGAATCAGTGTCTTCACAAGGTGTGGTCAAAGAAGTGTGAAATGTTGTTGTCAAGTGTGTGCCATCCAGAGGGAAGGCAGGCTTGGCAAAACACTGCAACATGTCTTCATCCACCTTATTCACTGGGTCTGGCACTGTGTGACTTGCAGTTTTTTTCACAAGACAAAATGTCTAAGAATGGTAAATGTTTCCAGTTGATTGAGGACACTGTGACAGCCTATTGTACAACACTGTATAACAGCACAACTAAAAACACTGAAAGAGAGGGCTTCCAGGGAAGGGGATATAGCTCAGTGGCACAGTGCCTGCCTGACAAGTGTGAAGTCATGAGTGTGATTTCTGTGCATGTACACACACACACACACACACACACACACACACACACACACACACACACAGAAAAGCAAAGAAAGAACAAAAGAAGGCTTCTGGAACTGCAAATATGGAGTAAGTGTTTTTTAACTATTTTTAGTGAGATTAATGGCAATATGTTCTTTATTCCAAAAAGTTTTTAAATATTTGAGGATTTCTGTATTTGCTGATTGCACCTCATTTTTGTAAAAGGCCTATAAAGGTACAAGGATGATCTTTCTTCCATTGTAGACAGGTAGGCTAGTGAGCATGGCTTCAGGCTCCCAAGGGCACCAGCCCTCTCTCAGTTCAAACTGCGGTTCTCATTGTCCTCTGGCTGAGCTTACAAAGCACAGGAGAAAGAAACCCTTAACGGGGTCTCTTTACGGAAGGCAGCTGCAAGGACCTAACTTTCCTGATAGTGGAAAGGGGCAGGGGAGACTTCAAACACAGCTACCTCATCCTTCAGCAATGGGAGCAGAGATTCTGTTGGTAACTAACAAGGGAGATTAATGATAATTCTTCCTGACATGTTCAGGCTAGGATAAGAAAGAGAATGAGTTTAAGGATGCCTGAACTTCCCTCATACTCACTGTCATACAGTTCTTGATTAAAATAAATGCAGTCATAAATTCTAATTAAAAGTTACCATAGTCACAGAAATACATACATTCATGACTACATGTAGAATTAGGGGTATTTGGGTCATGACTTGCCCAATCTTAAGTGCAATGATCAGTTATTCTTATAACAGTGGAGATCTAGGACACTGTAATGAAGAGAATAATTTTCATCTCTATCCACTAAATGCATCTATCACAAAGATATAAAATCCTAGGCATGCAAAAGTCAGAGCCAGCTGCAGTTAATTTGCCCCCTTTCCATGTGATTTTTTTTGTGATGAACCTTCTTTTCATAACTGTTTAGATTGTGAAATGCCTACATTTTAATTTTTTAAAGAAAATATAATGTGGATGCTATATCTCATTCTGGAGCCTGAAGACATTAGTGAGGAGTGGCCATGGGTAAGCTTCCTTTATTGGCTCTGTTTCTGTGTTTTGGATTTTATTTCCTCCCCTCATTTTGCAGGACCATATATGTGTCCACTTGCATGTTTGACTGACCCGATCTGAAGAGGGAATTAACTTCTGTGATCCAGCAGAGACATTGGATGAGTGATTGTTAAATACTAGAAAATATATACAGGAATAACATACAGTGCATAGACCCAGTGATGAAAATTTTATAAGTATAGAGGAGAGGAAATTATGAAGAATAGTAGCACCTTTCCCCTAAATATGGGTATGTATTATGCCATGGTTGCATGTATAAGCAAATAAAATAATGTACAGGAAGCCTGATATTTATCAAACTATGAAAAGATTGTATGGAATAGCAACATTTAAATATGGGAGCAAATGCCATTAATTCATTATAGTACATGAATATATGTTTTGAAAACTTGTGTTTAATGATTTCAATTATAAGACATAAAAGGAATGAGAGAATAAAGAGTAATGCCTTAGTCATTTTTTCTCATTGCCGAGACGAAATACCTGATACCCAAAGTTAAAAGCCAGGAACTAACTTTAGTTAGTTCACAGTTTGTAGAGATTTTAGCTAGCTCCAAGGCAGGTGTATGGTAGACAAATGTCATAGTGGAGAAACAGTTCCTGGCAGATAGAAGGTCACAGAGCAATAAGGGCTGACCACAGCTCTTCCGAACCATCACATCTCACCCAGGCCACTTAGGGCAGGTATCACTTATACGTTTAATCTTAGCTCCCTTGAGTTTAGCATTGCACCATGAATCAATCCCAACATCACACACTCTGGATCCAGCCACCTCTGAAAAGCCCCACTTTTGACTGCATGAGGTGTTGTGGAGCTGTCTAGACACAAACCATAACCCAGAAGATAGAGGAAGTAAGACAAAAGACCTGAATGAAAGTAGAGCCAGACAAGGCACATATATATTAACATGATGCTGAAAACTGCTGCTGGGGGCTTAATATCCATAAGAAATAAAGAAGATTCGGAAGTGACACTACAGAAAGGATTAAAACAGGAAGAAGGTGAGAGTGAAGACAAAAATGAAATATTAAGGAGAATAAACATAACAGAGAAATGAACAGAGATTCAAAACACGATAAAAAACAATCAGAAATCAAAGTTGTGCTTGTAGAAAACTTCCCTAAACTGAAAAAAGTGTTGAGTCTGCAGAATAAAGGGTCTCACTGAGAAGCGGGCAACATTAACGAAATGAAACCAATATGTAGATATATCCTGCTGAGGCATCTGAATTTCCAAGTATAAATAAAAAATGTCCTACAAACATGAAAGTAGGGAAAATCAGATTATATGTGCAGGAAAAAAAAACAAAAAACACTGGGTCTAGGATGTGTCTATTGCTAGATGGTGATTCTGGAAACTGAGTTTAAAGGGGCAAGGGGGACAATGACTAAAGTTTCCGCAAATAGGCATATTGCCTTGCTTCTGCAGTGTCAACAACAATACATTATACCATAGGCAATAAGATGTTCCACACTAGTTTCTTCTCTAGTGATATTACCCCAAGATGCTCTCTGACACGGATGAGTCACAATAAAATGCCCTTTGAGAATGGGGAAGTTGTATTATAGAAGCCCTGGCAATGAGTAGGAAGATCAATTAAATGAAATAAATCAGCAATTATAATGACCACACACATAATCAAACTATAAACTTCAAAACAAAATTCATAAAGAAGATTAATAATATAAATTATTAAAGCATAATAATATAAAAATCTGGATATGAAATTTTAGATCAGGGTGTGAGTAGAGAAAGTTGGTAGGACTAGAAAGATAAACATGAATACAATACAGATTTTTAAAAATGTGCACCCAGTGATGGTATAAAGTTTTGGTGTCTTTAAGTACACAACCCTTTCATGTATAATTATTCACCGTGTTAGATATTTATGCACAATGGTTTCATCTCTCGATTCTGCTGTCTAGTTCTCCAGTTTTTGCGAAAAGCAAACACAAAATCTGTTGCTGCTGGAAGAAAGCAGCAAGCTCTGCATTCCGGAACTCCTACTTATCAACCCTGGCTCCTTCTTTTCTTTGCTGTTGAGCTCAGTGAGTCTCACAATTATCACTGGTAAAGCTGTTTCTGGCTGGAAGGATCCAAAGCAAATTCCTGATGCTTGATTTCCTAGCAAGTCAAAATTCATCAGATTCACTCAGCTTTCAGCCTGCTCTGTTCAGTAAAACAGTCCCTTTGACTGTTAGCTTTTTGACCAGGATTAACAATATTAACCTCACAAATGCCCACCATCTCAGGGATGAAACTCTGCTCTATAAAATTCATACTTGGTAATTTTAGAAGCATATTATTATTACCCTGGCCTGTGAATGACACAGCCCCTTTTGGGAACCAGTCTGTACCTTTGGTAACTTTTCAGTGGAGGCTGGTTGCCTTCCTGGTTCCAGCCTGTTGTCTCAGTGCTGCTGTGTATTTGGCTTTGCACCGTGTTCCTTCTCCATGGCATTTAGTCTCTCCTGTTTAATTATGTCCATTGTCGTGTACTCTGGACACAGACTCAGAAGTCACCAAGCTTTCTTCTTTCACTGGCTATACGATTTTTCTATATTATTTCCCTATTGACATGGCTGTAGTTGGGGCCACTTTCCTTGCAAACTACAGGGACAGTCCAGGCCATAATGTTAGAGTTAACCATGCTTGGAGACCGCCACTACTGAAGCACTTCTGTCTCCAAATTTATCCCACTTATTCCTTCCACGTCTCCAGATATCTTGCTTGATATTTTAATCAGCTTCTTCTCTGTAGAGTACAATACCCAACACCAGCAAGTTAAAGGTGGAGAGCCTTATAGTGATTCGTGTTTCACAGTTGCAGTCCATGACAGGCTTACACAGAAGATAGAAGGGCATTGTCAGAAGAACACTGCATGGCCTACAGCATCCAGAATGCAGAGTATGAAGGAAGTAGTTGGGAGGGAAATAGAGACTTCTACGCCTTGCTGTCAAGACTAGCTTTCTCCCTCCACACTTCATCTCCCAAAAATCACAATTACCTGTAAACTCATCACTGGACTGATTCACCAATTAATAGACTACCTCGTGATGCAATCACTGCCTAAAGCCCCACCAACAGCACACAAAGGTTGCGGATTCATGTGGATATTCACCATACGTTCTACCTCTGCTGTGCAAAGATTTATGCACTTTTCCTTTGGCAGAATGCATTTAGTCCATCTCTAAGAGTTGGCAAAATCCTAACAGTTTCATTCTTCCTGAAGAATTCATCTCTGAAGTCTCCTGACACTTAAGGCAAAGTCTTAGCTGGGAGCCCTTGCAAAAGTCAAGCAGAAAGTTACACACAGCAAATGTAGAATGGCACATGGTAAACATTTCAAAAAGAGAGAGAGAGACGTTGCTTTGCTTTGAAACGTTTCTGTCTACTACGCATGTTGGTTGGCTCCTGAAATTCCCAGATTCTTCTGCTCTTTTTGATTGCTCTTTATCCTATAGCATAGATCATAACCCTCAAGGGGACATCTCTGGATTCTCAACTTTAGTGGCCAAGGTGGTTAACAAGATCTTTCCACTCCACTGACGCCAGAATTTAAAGTCTCCCACCAAAAGGCGAGCAGTATCTTTTCTCTGAGTTTGTCTCTAGAGCCCCATTTCTCTGTCAGGCCTTGTTGAGTTTTGCCTTGCAAGATGTAGCCTCCTTTCTCCTAAGGATTTGGGAAAAAAATACCTCATGCTCTACACTTTTGTGGAGCTCCCTGTGTTGTGGAGCCTCACTAAGGAATTAAGCCAGCTCAGCGTCCTGCTCCCCTCCTCTGCCTCCTTAGCTCAGCAGGATTCTTTCTTTTGCTGGAGCTTCAGCCTGCAGCTTCATGAGAGGGAAAATGCTCCCAGGGCGATCGCAGCACGTGGCATGTAACTCCTTGTGTTCATTCTTGTGCTCAAGAGTCACAGCCCTGCCTTTTGCCTATATATGAACAATTGCTTAATATATTTTGTTCGGTAATGTGGCCATTTTTATGGAACAATAAGTCTGAATTAAGTTATGCTGCCTTGTTCAGAAGCACCAAATTTCATGTTTTTGCTATATTGATAATTAGAATTTTTAAAATAATTTCTCCATTTTTTTTTATTGGCTATACCAAGTCCAGTTTAAGGTGTTACCAATTTTAAGAAATTCCATAAAAATTTACATTTTCATGTATCTTTCAGAGATGAGCTGAATTCTGTTTAATCAAATGATCCCTTAGCTGGGCGGCAGCGTCACTAACATCACCAGAGAAGAGACTATGTGTGAGGGAGTTAGAGCATACAGACAAAAGTCTTTCCTTTTCCATTGCCCTTATTAGTAATTGACTACATAAAATTTGTCTTTGGAAGACTGTGTAAAAATTTTGGATCATATAAATAATATAATGTTAGTCTCTTTTGCCTAGATTTTGGCAGGAACTTACATAAAAGGATTGCCCTGCATTTGTGTGAAATTATGCTCTGAGAAACTGGGGCACATCACTTTCTTTTGCCATATTCTGACTAAAGATTTTTGCCTTTGCTCCTGGATGCATTTGTGAAGTCTCCCTTGTGCCCAGACCCTGAATCTTGAGCTTTTCGTAAGTCAAAAATGTTGATTATTTTCTCTGTATTTTTGACACATCTTTTGTAGTCATCTGCTTCCCTCAGATGACTACATCTAGCCCATGATAGCATCTCGTAAGAGTAATTGGGCCAGACACTAAACTATCACTGACAGATTTTCTAATCCTGCCTGATGAATTTTTTTTTTTTTTAATAGCCTACTCAACCTGCCCTAGGGGTGGGGCTGGTGCAGCATGTGGTGCTGGGGATTGAACTGTGGTCCCTGTGGTTGCCTAAGCTTTCCTAAGCAGCACTTTAAACTACTGAACCAACTCACTGGTTCTGAATTTGTTCTTTGATTTGACTTTTTCACATAGATTTCAGAGAGCCCCCAACAGCTCAGTACAGGAAAGCCTTGCACTATTTCTGGAAACCTACAGAACTTAGAAGTGAAAAAAAATGTGTTTGGATCCCTGGAATATTATAATTAAGATGCATCTTAAATATGTAAACATAGACATCATTTCCTTTTTACAAAATAACTATTACATAATTTTAGGCTGCTGGATTTTGTAGAGCATGTCTATAATCCCAGTGCGCTGAGAGACTGAGGCAAGAGGATTGCACAATTAAGTACTGTGCCTGGGGAATTTAGCAGGGCATTGTATTAAAATTTAAAAAAATAGGTATATGTTGAATTCTATTTGTGAAATGAGTTAGTTTCTCAAGTTTATTTAATTTGAGAGATAAAACATTACCTCTGGTATTAAAACCTAGAGATGGTAAATGTTACATGTTAAATCCATTCTTTTGGTACAAAACTATCTTCTCGAGATGTTTTTCAAATTCAAAAGATATCACACACACACACACACACACAGAAGCAAACATTTTCTGCAATCTTGATATATCATTATAATCTGAAACTGATTTTCATTTCCTTGAATTAGTTAATGCAGCATGCCAAAATAAAGACAAAATAGAATTCGTGTTATATTCAATATTTAAAATAAAGTAGCTGTGAAAAATTTACTTTAAATGGTGGGAGGATTCTGAAAGATCATTGAATGAAGAGTTTACAGTTTAATAGATTACCTTATATAGGAAAAGTAGCCCAGGGTAACATCTATATAGGTTTAGTTCTGTGTTAGAAATTTAAATTTTTGAACATTATCCTGAATTCAGTAGGTGAGGCTTTTATGTATTAGACTTATTTATACATCATAAAACATCTTTGGGGAGACACATGAATAGTATAGCATTCTTAATTGGAAGAGTTAGAGACCACTCTTTATTTCAGCTAAGCTATCCAAAATAAATGACGAAAACAGAAAGTTGAAATTTGGCCTTCCCAGACCAATGAACTTAGACAAGGCATTTTAGGGTAGTAGCTTAGGGTTCTGGTGGGATGTTGGTTTTTATTGTTTATTCTTTATCTGTACAATCCATGAAATTTTTAAGAAAGCCTGGTCAATAATATGGCTTTGACTATATGTAACTGTAGTTGGCTTTATTTATGATATAATATTCAATCTCCACTTTTCTCAGAGCTCTTTAGCAAAAGTCTCTTAGTTTTCATCTTTTTTCCAACAGACAAATATTTATTGAACACCCCCTGTGTACCAGGCACCGTTCTACACCCCTAAAAGAAACAAGATAGAGGCAGCAAGCAAATTGTGAAAGAAAGGGGCAGTTGAAGGTGGCTGAGGAAGTGAGGAGCCCAAGGTGGCAGGGACTTGGGCTTAAGCCACCTCTTTGTCCTCTGCCCAGAAATCCTCTTCCTCTTCCATAGTGGCATCCTGGTACTGTTGGTACTCGGACACCAGGTCATTCATGCTGCTCTCGGTGAACTCCATCTCATTCCCGCCCTCTCCCATGCACCAGCACAGGATGGTCTTGCCCCAGAACATGGCAGTGAATTACTCTGAGATGTGCTTGAACACATCCTGGATGGTTGTGCTCTTGTCAGTGAAGGCAGTTTTCATCTTATGGTTCAGGAGGATTTCCCATCCAACTGGCCCCTTTGTGTATCCTTGGTGGCTTTGGTCAACAGATGTATTATCTTCTTGTGATCAAACTGGTATTCCAATGAGAAACAATGCATGTATTTTCATGACCTGAAAAAGTTGCTTTAACTTGTTTTAACCTGGAAGGGTCAGTGTGGAGCAATGAGATTTGAAGCTGCTGCAGCATTTTACTATTGTGAGCAGATAGTCTGAACTGTCTGCTAAAGGAAACAGGCATCACTGTGTAGAACCAAAGCCTTGAAATCTGAAATAAAAATGGGATTTGAAACCTTAACAACAGGACTGCACTGTTTACGTTCCCTGAATCCAGAAATATCTCTAAACTTTGAAGCTTCTCTGCTAGCACATTTTATTTATTATCAAAACCATATTAAATTGGTTTTATATCTCTTGCTAAGAGACAATTCATCACAAATAGAGAATTTATCACTCATAAAAGGGAATTGCAAGGGGTAGACTGCTCAAGGTACAGCAAACGAAGATAATTTAGAGTGAAAGGCAAAATGAAAACAGGCTCAATATAGGAAAACCAATAACATGTTAAATTGGCACTTAATTGTGCTTAGAACTCATATATGTGATGTCTAGGTTAGAGCGTTAGGGAATCTGAAAAAGAGAAATTCAGCTCACTGGACAGAGCTATCTGCTTATTGACATATGGCCTTATGAAACAAGAACTAAGCTTAGGGTGAAGCTGGTTTGTCTTAGTGCAAAAACGGTATGACAGTCTTTTCTGCCTGTCTCCTGCAAACTGAGGAGAGGAGTAGTAAGAAGAGGCAGAAGCCAGGGAAGCTAGGAGGTAAGTGGGCCCTGGGAAAAAGCTTGATTCTCTAGGTCATCCAGAAGCAGTCCTAGTGGAAAAAGAAACGTTATTCCCAGGGAAAGCATGTGGTCAGAGCAGAGTACTGGGCTTAAGGAATGTGTACCTTGGAGCCAGCTTTCCTGAGCTGGAATTTGAGCTTCATTATTTGCTAGTGAGTGACCTTGGGAAAGTCACATTGCTTGTCTTATTACTGGGACAAATACCCAACACCCAAATGAAGGAAGGAAAGGTTTACTTAGCTCACAGTTATTGAAGGTTTCAGTCCATATTCAGCTGGCTCCAAGGCAGACTGGCACATGGCAGAGAGCAGCAGTTCATGGTGGCAGAACAGCAATTGCAACAGAGAAAACAGAAAACAACATAGAGAGAGTGTTTCTTTGTCTGTCTTTTATAATACATTCAGGCTATTACCCCTGGCTGGGGAAGGTACACACACCCATAATCCCAGCAGTACTAAGATCCATAATCCTAGCAATACTAAGACATATAATGCCAGTGAATCATGGGTTAGTCGCAAACTCTAGAAGTCTCCTCTGCATGATTGAATGAGGCTTTGGGGGATAACTAGACATAAACCACATGTTGTCCCTGGATGCCTAAAGTTTAATGCATATCCCTTTGTGCAAAAGACATTTTAGTCTATCTCAAAGAGTTGTCAAAGTCCCAGAAATTTCAACATTGCTGAAAAGTCCAAGTCTTGTCTCCTCCAAGACCCAAGGCAAACTCTTCACTGTGAGCCCTGGTACAAGAGAAAATTTAAACATATCCAACATTCAAAGGTACAAGATAAATATTACTATTCCAAAAGTTGCAAACAACAGAGGAATGCAAAACACTGGGACCAACACAAGTCCAAAATCCAGCAAGGCAAACATTAAATGCCACAGTTCAAATTGAAACATCTGAGGCAGTCTGTGCTGAGCTGTGAGCTCCAAAGGCCTTACATGGCTCTGCCACCAAGGCACTCTTGGTAGCTCTCATGGCTTCTCTCTTAGGCCAGCTTTGCTCCCTCTTTGCAGTTTCCCTCATATGATCCATGTTTCTGGCTTTTTAAAACTTTTGGAGTTTCCACTGTATTGGCTTCTCATTCTCTGCTTCACATATATCCCTCTCAGGGGCACACTGTTTGCCTTCCCAGGGCTTCTTCTGAAATCAAAGTAGAAGCTTTCTTAATCTCATGACTCCTGCATTCTGAACATGCCTAAAACCAGCAGCACGTGGAAGATGCCAACTTCTGCTGCAAGCTAAAGCAATAGTTAGGCTTCCCTCTCTCTGTAGGAGCTGAGGACTTGGATTGATGAACATTTTGACCCTTATTCTGGGAGCAAATTCTCCACACTGGCACCACACCTGGTGTGACCACTGTTACCATTCTGGAACATGGCTCTCTGTGGTTTTTACTTCAAGACACAGTCTCTCTACTTTGCAATTCTAAGGCTGCAACGGATGGAGACCTACTGCCTTCAGTGATACCATCAGGCTAGCCTTTCGATTATTTGATGTCTTCCCAGCAATGGAAATTCTTTCAACTCTATCTTTGCAATCCACAGCTTTCCTGGTGCTTCCTTTCTGGCAACTCTCCCAACATTTTCAATCATCCTGTTTGGCTCTTGTTTTTGAGTTTCAACATAAATCTGACTAATAGCCCCCAATAACAACCATGTCATCACCCCAATAGTTCTCTGCTTTGAAATATCTTTTGAAAGATTTAAGTAGTCCACCATACTTAATCCCAGTCTTAGGCAAAGTTTCTGGGGATGATAAAGATGCAGACAGACTTTCAGCCAAGCCATAGCACAAATCATCCACTGTCCAACAACCAATGCTGTCCTTCCTGCAGAAACCTCTCCAATCTGAACTTTAAGGAAAGCTTCCAGCTTCTCTGCTCTGGATTAGAATCTCCCCTACAGAACAACTAAAGCTTTTTCAGTCTTTGCAAGTAGATATCTTCTCCAAATATTTTTCTATCTCTTCCCATAAGTAATTCCCTAAAACTTGTAATATACATGGTCAAGTTAGTTACAGCAATGAACCCACTCCTGGTACCAAATTTTGTCTTAGATACTCTCCTCTCATTGCTGGAACAAATAACCAAAACCCAAAATGAAGGAAGAAAAGGTTTATTTAGCTAAGATCACTGAAGATTTCAGTATATTTGGCTGGCCCAAGGATGAGTGGCACAGGGAAGAGCGTATCCAGTCCATGGTGGTGGAACAGCAATAATTGCAACAGAGACAACACAGCAACCAGGGCAACAGAGAGCAACAGGGATAGAATCTGTCTCTTTGTCTCTCTCTTATAACACATTCAGGCTATTGCTCCAGGCTGGGGAAGGTATATACATCCATAACCCCAGAAGTACTAAGATTCATAATCCCAGCAGTACTAAGACATATAATACCAGTGAATCATAAGTTAGTCTCAAACTCTAGAAGTCCCTGGCCCATGATGCATAAGGCTTTGGGGGGACAACTAGACCCAAGCCATACCAGGGTCCCATTTCTTAGGCCATGAAAGGTGAAATAGGAAGAAATTGTCCAAAAGCAAATGGGGCTGGCATGGAAGAGGAAGGAGAGAAAAGAAAAAAATGAGAAAAAAGGATAAAATGAAAAGAGAGCTTCATAAATAAAAGGAGCAGAAGTAGGGTTGAGAGGAAAAAGGGAAGGGGAGAAACAGGTACAAATTCCCTGTGATGAATATGATCATTATGTATATCTAAATTGCACCAATGAAAATGAGAAAAAGTAAGTTAATTTATGTGAACAGTGCCTGGTATGTAGCAAATGATGCATATATCTTACCTGTAACTATGTTGGCAAAATGCAGCCCACAACTTATCAGGTGTACAAGTACTATCTCTTAGTCTAGGCAAAAACTCAAAAGATCCTTGAATTTAGTTAATTTAGTTTAGGGAATTCTCCAGATTTTTCAAATTTGAAAGCAATTTTTAAGGGCGTAGTACCAGTAGATGTATTCCAAGCCTGACTTATCATGAGTTATTTTTGTAATCACTCAGGAAATTCCCAGGATGTCATTCTTGCATCAGCAGGGAATAGGTTTCTAACATGTATACTCCTACAAGGTGAACTTTTCACTTAAAGTCCGCTGCAGTGGCATGGAGGATCACAAATGTGGAAGACGCTCTTGATATTGAACAAAAGATAGACAATTGTTCACAAGGATTCTTCACTGCTCTATCTCAAATTTCTTGTTATTACAGATTAGAAGAACATGATATAGACTGAGTGTCTTTAATCCAAATTTTCAAAATCTAAAGCTTTTTGAGTGTCAATATAATATAAGTAGAAAATTCACAGTTGATCATAAGATCTGTCTATCTATCTATCTATCTATCTATCTATCTATCTATCTATCTATCTATCTATCTATCTGTATCTATCCTTTGAAAAAGATTTAAAACTTGAAACATGTCTAGTCATAAGCATTTTGGATAAGGATAACCAACCTCTGTGGTATACTGTTAACCACTGACACTTCTCCATTTCCTAATTTAAAATGTTTCAACCTTTCAAACTGATTTAGTAAAATGCACTTTTGTTATTTCTGCATACTAAAAAGTAGACAATTCTGGTTATACTCTTCAATTTAGTTATAGGTTTCGATGCTGTGAGAAATTATTTTGAAACTCAGCAAATAACTGTTTTTTCTTATTTTTAGAGCAAAGCATAGAAAACAGATGTAACTTTTGGTTGTTCTGGGAATACATTTTAAGCTTAGGAAGCTGGGCCTTTGAAAATATTGAATTGATGTTTGCAGTTTAAGTTACATTTCTCCTCTTGCCAAGAATGGCTTCCCCTCTTTTGCTTTGGAAAACAGTCTGCATTCTAAGGCTGACTAGTATTAGGCATGAAAACAGCTTCTCAAACACCTAACATGATCATTATCAACACAAGGAAAGTGCAAGGGAAGTTTTTCTGGGATTTTGGTAAGGGGTGGCTTTCTCCTTATTCCTGTAGGATATGTGTGGTGAGGACTTGAGGTGTGAAGTATCTAATAATTTTATACATAATAAACAAGTCTGGATGTGGGGCAACTGTTGGAAGCATAATATAGTATGTGGGAATTGAGTAAAAGCCACTGAAGAAGGAACACAAGTGGATTCTTGACAACATTTTTAACCACTAGATTAAGCTTCCCTTAAGATTAGTACTACTCCACAATTTTTTAAAAAGTAAACCAATGATTCTGTGAGGTAGGTATAGGAGTAAAAGCAAGACTGGGGCCAGGCTTACCTGTGCTCAAATTTTAACTCCACATTTAATAATTGCAATGACTTCAGGAAGTTAATGCCTCTATTTTCTTCTTCTCTCCAACTGAGAAAAGAAACATATCAACCTCATAGGACTCTGACAGAACTACTATCTATCTATCTATCTATCTATCTATCTATCTATCTATCTATCTATCATCTATCTAAAGCATTACACAATAGATAGTAAATAAAAGTTGCAGTGATCTGTCTGTTTACAGCCTCCTGAGACTCTGGGATGGCAGGCATACACCAGCATGCCCACTCTCAATTGTTGCCTCAGCTTGCCCTGGGGAGTGGGACTGGGGATCAAAACCCTGGGGCCTGCGCCTGCTGGCTGGCAGGAACTTTAGTCTGATGAGTTATTTGACTATCCTTTTTTTTTTTTTTTTCCAGTTCTGGGGATTGAACTCAGGACCTTGCGCTTACCAGGCAAGCACTTATTCTCCTGGTGTATCTCTCCAGTCCACTTCTCTTTCTTTTTTTTCTTTTCTGGTACCAAGGATTAAACTCATGACCTTGGGCTTGCTGCTAGGCTCTTATAGCACTGAGCTATCTCCTTGAACCCTCATTAGTCATTTTGAATTATGCTACTTGTCACTTTTGGCTGAAAAAACACTTCTACAAAGTTTTATTTTATTTCTTGTGTTCTAAATGGTAACTTTCACAAATTTACATTTGAGTGAAAATAAAAAGTTGGAAAACACCGTGTCATGAAACTTCTCAAAGGTACAACTTTTCAGGAAAATTCTACATTTTTATATGAGGATACAGTTTTACTATAATATGTATACAACTTTCCTGGTCTCTCAAAATTTTGCCTTAATTTATATTCTATATATACTTATATGTATAATTTGCTTTAATTTATATTTAACATATTCTACAGCTTTCAAGAATTTGTATAAATGTTCACATATGTTAAGATTGATTTTTCTTATATATAATTAATTAAAACCTATGAGTTCTCCGTTACTGCTTTTTAAAATTCTAACAGCGCTTGTTTCTGTTATTCAGCATGATGCTTTACAATGTAAAAGTACTTATGCCTCAATTCAGAATCTTGAGAATAAAGACTGAAGTGTGCCATTTCCTGTGCTTATCTGTATCCAAAACAAACACCATCTGAATGACAATTTTCATATGCCTCTAGTCACTTATATAAGAAAGTCCATGAACTTTTATCTTCTCAAGGCAACATTTCGTTCTTGCATGTTAATTTTTCTCAATGGACGACTAATCCTGTATCTCAGTTAATGCCAGAAGAATGCCTTCAGTTAGTGTTTAAAGCTGAAATCATCATTTTTGGGCACAGATTATTTTACAATTCTTTGGCTAACAATCAACAATTCTGTATGTTAGATCAAGACAGTCCATTATTTTCAAGTACACTTTGCAACTCATCTTGAAGGGATCATTAGAGCATTTCATCTCTAAAATTAGTCTTTGCTTAATAAACTGAATGAACAGCACTGATAAGTGAATAGAGTGAATGATCCTTCTTCTGCCAAAACTCCCCAAAGAGTCCTCTAAGTGCGATGTGTCACTTGTTCATTTCGCAACCCTATTGCAGCCTGGCTTTTGTCTCTAAAATTTCCCAAAAATCATCTTTATTAAGAATTGAGAAATATTCATGCTGCCAAATCCAGTACAAGATGCCTGTCTTCTTCTCACTTAGCCTCTTAAAATGTATGGCTTTGAGGATCTCCCTGAAATATCCTTCTAGTTTTTGTAACCTCTCTTTCCCATTTTCTAATTCTTATCTTTAAGGCCTATTTTTGTATATCTTCCTTATTAATTTCCTCTCTTCTGAAGTATGCTCTCAGTGTTTGAATTCTTCTGCTTCTACAGATTCATACATTGACTGTGTTAGTAATTTTCAATTTATGTCTTTGGGTGCAATCTTTTCTTAGGTCTCTAATCTCATATGTCTAATCTTGCCTATGGACATCTTCATTTGGATATTTTATAGATTTAACATGAAACTTGTACTCCTTCTCCATCTGTAGTCTTATAATTGTCAACAAATGGTACATTTTTTTAAGTAATGCTACTCAGAAACTGGAAAAAGTAATTTATTCATCATTTTTTCCAACATGTACTCTTCCAAACCATTGAGTCCTTCAAGTTCAACATGCAAATTACAACTTGTATCTCATTGCACTCTATTTTCATTACCAATATTCCATCCATGTCCCATAAAAAGTATTTTTTGGAGCTACTTGTATACTTTTCTAGGCTTGGTATCCTTAGTCCTCCACCCTTTACAATTTATTATCTCTAGAACATCCAGAGACAATTTTTAAAGATAGATTTTGCTATTTGCCTGTTTAGAAATATTGTAATGGACTTCTACTACATTTTGAATTAAACCATATATATATATATATATATATATATATATATATATATATATATATTTAACCCTAAAAGGACTGATGTGGAAACATTCTTGCTCGTCTCTATCCTTTCAACTCATAGTTTTTGCTATAATCTGGTCACAATGCCTTTCTTTTTTCTTCTTAAAAGTTTACTCCAGCTGTATTATGCCCTTAGGTTTTTATTTTTCTTCTTTAAAGTTCTTATATTAGGGAGACTATATGATATTTGCACATGTAGGTCCGGTTTATTTCACTAATGAGTATATGTTCAATATACATGACGCAGAGCTAGATTGGTGAGATGTGCTCTAGGAGGCTAGGATCAATAGCCTTCAAAGTTGCAAGTTTCACAGGTGGCTCACTGCAATTGTGGAACATTGGACTGTGCATGCATCTGCTTCCTCTTAATTTAAAGAGAAGATTTTTTTTCTTTCCTTAACAACATCAATAGGAAGATGGGTCATCCCCACACACTGCTCTGTATAACTACTGTGAGGACAATGTGCAGTGTGTCAACTGTTAAAAAAATTAATGTTTATTGAAAGTGTTAATGTTTAATTGTTTGATCAATCTTATACACCGATATCTATTAATCTAAATTGATCTGATGATGAAAATATGCAATATAACCATTGTTAATTTTTTCTGGTTTTGAAATTCTGTACTATATGTAAAAAAAATAAATTTTTAATTAAAAAAAGAAGTTTACTCCATGTAGAACTTTTTGTGTGTTCCATCCTTTCTTCATGGAACATTCTTTCTTTGATATTTCACGCATGTTTTTTTTTGAGTTCATTCATCATATCTTCAGGGTGATGTGAGCATCAATTAGCTTTTTATGTTGGGTTCCTTCTTCACCCTACTCTCTACCATAGCACTGCATTTGATTTTCCCGATGAAGTTTCCATTTAGCAATTTTATTTATTAACAGAAATTGCTTGTTACTTTTTATCTCCTCACTATAGCATAGAGATATGACTATTTGAATGAATATTTGAATTGTACTATTTGATGTATGAACAATAATATGAGATTTTTCTCTGTTATAGTATCAGCCTAAATGACTGAAATGGAGAAAGGCTCCCAAGTATATTGGATTAGGTGATGGAAAGTTAACAGAGAAAAGTGCAGATGTAAGGTGTGAGAAGTAAATTCTTGACCTGGAGTTTTCTATTATAAAATAATATACTGCATATGACTTTAGCCACTGTGCTTCTCCATATTTAAAGTAGAGTCAGTAATATAAGTCTTAACTAACCTGTTAGGCCCCTGGTGGAAATAAATAAAATGTATAATAGTTTTTAGAAGAAAGACTGTATAATGTTAAGTAGTTCCTTAGTATCAGCAATAGAAATGAAAATCTGCATTCTCTCTTCTCTGTTTTCAATGATACCTTTCTTCAAGGCTTTTAAAGACTCAATTAGAAAGAACATGCAATTACTCATCATATGGAAACCTACGGAGCATGACACAACTCGTAACTTTAAGGCATTTATAGTCTCATACTGAAATAGCAAGTAAATAGAAATCAGAGGGGTCAGGGAGGTAGCTCAGTGGTCTAAATGCCTGCCTGGCAAGCTCAAGGATCCAGCTTTGATCCCCAGTATCACATGCAGTGCGAGCCCCACACTGAGCTGGCCATGAAAACTAGGTGTAATGGGCTGGCAAGATGGCTCCGTGTTCTAAAGCACAGGCTTAGGAAGCTTAGGCAACCATAAGGACTGTGGTTGGATCACGGGCACCACATCCTGCACCAGCCCCACCCCCCGGGCAGGCTGAGATGGCCATAACATGAAAAAAATAAAAAAAGAAAGAAAGAAAGAAAGAAAGAAAGAAAGGAAGAAAGAAAAGAAAAGAAAAAAAAAAACTAGAGTGGTGGTTTATGCCTGTAATCCCAACACTGAGGAACCTGAGATAGGAGGATCCTTGTGAGTCTGAAATGCATAGTGAGACCCTGTATCAAATAAATAAATAAATAAATAAATAAATAAATAAATAAGATAAAAAGTTTTAAAAAATAGAAATTAGTACACCAGGACATCCCAAAGATCTGTGAAAAAAATTGGCCATGATAAGCCAAAATCAATGTTGAAAAATATAACATTTCCATTTTACATATTTGAACCAGCACCTAAAGTGAAAGCACATCTTTGTACTTTATCCTTCTGAACCTTTTCTTAAATTCTTTTTTCTTTTCTTGTCACTTTATTTGCTCTGTGGGTCCACTCTCTCCTCTGTTGTTTCTGTTCCTTAGTATCTTAGATAACTCTATCAATCACATGTCATAATTTTGTTTTCTATTAGCCTCTCTTTTAATTTCTAGATTGATATAAGTTCATATTGAAGCTATGCTTTATATAGAATACCAAGCAAAATAAAACAGAGAACAATGACTGACTTCATCTCTTTACAATGTCTTTATAGAAATAGCGTTATAAGTAAATCTTCCCTACTCCTGATTTACTTTAAAATACACTTTTAGATAGAAACAGACATATATGTCATTGCTCTCTTGGAGTGGAGAAGCTAGTTTGAGGGTTCCAACTTTGTTGGAGTGGTGACTTCATGATTCCATGTGATGTCTCAAAACATTCTGAGAACTACTGCATTGAGTCAGCTATGTTGATGCCTTACGGATAATTAGGGAAAAACTGTCTTCTGGGGAAAATGGAATAAAAATAGAAAATTTCCATGAAATTTTATTGTGGAGTGAAGCCCTGAGTAAGCTAAATGTTTCTACAATTGACTATTTCCTATAAAATAGAATTTCACATTTAGACTATAACATATTTATACTCATTAACTTCATTCTTTTTTTTTTTATGGCAAGCTCAGCTGGCCCTAGGGGTGGGGCTGGCACAGAATGTGCTGCTGGGCATCAAACTTTAATCCCTGCAGTTGCCCATGATTGCCTAAGCAAGTGCTTTAGATCACAGAGCCATCTCACCTGCCCCTAACTTTATTCTTTGATGAACTGAAGGGTCTACCTTATTCTTCGTAAGTTGTGTTTTTTCTTTTTCCTTTTTTTTCCTTGTTCCAGGGATCAAACTCAGGACATTATGCTTGCCAGGCAGGCGCTTATGCTTCTCAGTTATATTCCCAGCCCTTCTTTGTAAGTTCAAACAGCAAGTTTTACTAAATCAGAAGATTCCATCAAAGAACAAAGTTAATCGATGTACTGTACACTATGGAACGTTAATTGAAGTTTTCTGAAAAATGATGTAACCATAATGTAATATATTGTAAGTTAGTTTTCTTTTGTCTGTAAACTTTCCTATAATGTTTTCAACTATGGAGGTTGCTGGAAGTATATTTCTGTTTTCACCTCCCAGCTAGTTACAATTCATATTCAGCTACTAAGTAGAATTAAAATGTCAAACCAATAAACTGAAACTACTACAAACTATGAGCTAAATAAACCATTCTTCCCTTTGTGGGTGTTGGGCATTTTGTCTGAGCAAGAGAAAACTAAGACAATAATTAAATACTGAAATGGCTCCAAGTAGCATTAAGTAAATGGCCCTAAAACATACATTTGCTCAAGAGCACTGATTGTATTTTGCCTTAAGTAATGGAAAGTTCTTTGTTGTAGCTAATATATGTGAATATTTACTTTTATTCTTGTACTGATACTTTACTGCAAAACATTTTTAAACTTTACAATCTGTGTGGAAAGAAGATGTTCTGATGACTTTAACTTCTAAATCAGAATGATTCCAGAAAGAAAACAAATCTCAAGAATAATTTGAAATAAACCTTTGCAAATTTCTGCTAATCTCAGATATGTTTATGTGACGAGATTAGAGTAATTAAAATCATTATTTTATCAACTTAATATGTTACCTGCAAGGTGATTTTTGAAAAAAAAATCAATATTTCACACAGTTGAAAACATGATGGAATGAGACATGATAATTAGCATAAACAAATTACTCCTGTAATGCAGTCCAAACTACACAGACGCTCTCCAGTAATCACCAGGCTTTCATTTTAGTTAAAGTCGTTGCTCTGTTTGAGTTGAGTCCAAAGGACAAGGTGCCCTCCTTGCTTTATCAGAAGAAGCTATCAATTCATATCAGAGTATCATCTGGGTATAGAGACTACACCAAGATTCAACAAAGACATAACTTGTGTTCTGAAAGATTTATATTCTAGAGGGCAGATTGACTAGCAGAGAACTGTAAAAATGTATCCTGACATCATGACAGTACTAACAGAGGATTCTAGGTGATTACAGGGTACGATGGCTTGTTAGTCCACCTGCATAGGCCCGGTGAGGGCTGGTGCTCAGGAGTTTCAAACCATGTCTCATATGATGGAGACACAGCGAGCTAGTGGACAACACAGGGCAATTCGCTGAACATCACTGCTACAGAGTAGAAATATTCAAATGTCTAGAGGTAGCCTACATGAAGGCTTCTCTTGGAAAGAACCTGTTACTGGCTGTCTGCAAAGAAATGGGACACTTTTCTGTCTGAAGTTGGAAAATTAAGCAAAATGGAAAGTGCTACATATAACCCTTCATAAAGAACTAATTTAAAAGAAAAATGATGTCTTCATTGTCATGTGATTTATGATACCTGTAAAACATAAAAAAAGTCCAGCATGCTATTAGAATACTATACTGTGATAATGAGTAAAACTACCTACTAACAAGGAAAAGTGGGTGTGAGTTTCTTTCTGTAAATAAAGTAGTAAAATGCAAACCATATTTTTGCTTAAATTATATTCATAAAATTGTCAAGAAATGATACAACAGGACCTAAACCAATGTGTTGAACTTGGGATCAAAAGATCTGGATTTACAGTGTGTATTCATCATGTATGACATGTAATGGAACACATTTATCATTGTCTTGAATTTCAGTATTGTAAAATGGGCATAATGATATCAACCTTCTGCTGAGATGGTGTCAACCAAGATAATATGTCCATCATCAGTACAATGCATCTAAGAGGATTCAGGCAGCTTGATTAATCTGCCAGCTACTATTTTTGAAACTGTAGACCTACTCATGAAGAAAAAGTCTCGGTTTCCACACTGGCAGTTAAGATGTTTGGCTCATGGATTAAGATCATTTGATATTATAATCAAATTGTTGACTTTGAATCAATTATCTATAAGCTTTGGCAAATGCATAATTTTCTGTACCTCAATCCACTCATCTATAAAATGAGAATGCAAATTGTACCTATTTCATGAACTGCTAGGATAATACAATTTAACTCATATAACAATTTCTAGAATGCTATGTAGCACATAGTAGGTACTCAATAAACGTTAGTCATTGTAATTGAGAAAAAAGAAGTACTGGAGCCAAAGCTGACTCTTAATTTGGATAAGAGCTGCTCCAGAACACAGATAAATATAATAGATCGTGTTGCTGCAGGATTATGAAAGGAACGGGCAAGGATTTTCTTCTTGTTTTAGCTGTCGCAATTTTTCATTTGTGTGATGAACTGTAATCTCAGATGGAGGCAAAAAATGACCAAATTTGCCCTATGTTTTATTTCTGGAGGCAATGCCTGCTTAGTGATTGACTGATAAGCTAATTTCTGTTGTATTAATGGCCGGAAATGGATTAATGTGCTATTCAGGTAATATGTTCATATTCTAAATGGGCACTTTGTGCTGGAGAATGCTTTAATGGGAAATAATATAACCTCGATACTGTGTGATGTGGAAATTTTTTTATCTCAAGGAAAATTTTTATACTGCTGCAATAACAAGGCTTTAGTATCTGAGGATCACAAAAAGGAAAGGTGAATTCTAGAGGGCCCAAGGCTGCCCCAGACCATTATTTATCTGATCAATGAGACTGAACAGGGATGAGGAGGAATATCTGCCATCCACACCCAAAAACAGAATTATTACACTGACCCACAGAATGTGGGGTAGAAGTTATGCTAAACCCTTATCTTCATTGTTTTCCTTTCTTTAATCCATACACAAAGAACATAGCCATTTATGAAGAGTGACACAAACTGAACTGATCTTGCTTCCAACCAAATATAGCTCATTAATCTGTTTCTATGATGTCACATAATGAATATTTTAATGATCAAGTGGTGATAGCTCAAATCTGCACTAAACAAACTCTTGGCCATCAGCCTGTTGAACAATAGTCTGAATTTATTCCAAAATGTTGAATATTCATGAAGTGCCAAACACAGGGGAGAGAGCAGGAACAAAGTTCTCATTCTTGCCTACAGGGTTTCCTTTTGGAAAGAACTTATTTCTTAGAATTAGTTAGCTATGTCCGCACGTTTCAGCAGCCAATTCGCTACATGTCCTTTGCTGTGGTGAATCCCAGTCTCCCTCCGCCCCCCGCCAGCTGTTATGCAATAAGTTGTCAGGCTTGGGACAAACCAAGTTGTCATTTCCTCCCCAATAATCTCAATGGCCTTGCTATGGGTACTGGCTCCAGCTTCTCCTAAGATTTCCAGTTCCCAGGGAGCCAGACCTGTCAGGGTTTTCTGAAGACTGATGAATAAGACCTGTACTTGATTAGGACTTCAGTTTGTCAACAGTGCTGTTAAAGTATCTTCTACCTCCAAAGATATTAATTAGTGGAAGAGTCTGATTCTGGCCATGTCTTTTGAGCCAAACCTCACAGAAGCAGGACTATCTCTGTCTAGTCACAGATCTCAAAACCCTGCCACGAGACCAGATGGGGACTTGCTGCTATCACTGTTTCTCTTCTTAATGCTTCTGTCCAACGCAAGACCTTCCATGATTCAGATAGGGCATACATTTCTAATTTACTTTAGTAAAGAATAATAAATATCAAGGTGATACATTGATCACATTTGTCCATCCATCCCAAATTGTTTTTTTCTCAAGGAAAAAATGATGGAGGCCTAGAGATGAGAAAAGTGAGGTCAGTATGACTGGGAGAGCACCAGTTTTGGGCACTGGGTCCAGAAAATTCTAGGTGCGAAGAAAACCAGATGCTTTCTGAGCATATTATCTGTACTATCCAGTTAAGGGAGCTCCCATTCAACTTCCTGATGGGGAGAGCCTAACATTGCAGATAAAGAAACCTCAGTCTTCTGATGTAAGCCACAAGATACCTAAAATGGGAACACTTCAATGCACTATTGTTTCTAATGCCCCAGTCAAATGAATATATTTGAGACTTGCGTATTTTTTTTTCAGCAGAGTGAACTGGAAACTGGACTGCATCCTCTGCTTTTCTGTACTATTTTCTGGGAATCAGTTCCACATAAGATAAAGAAATCAGAAACTATTAAAGTGTGAATGGGCTGTATAATATGTGATCATGCATAGAGTCCTGTGGATACTACATCCTTTTAAGTCCTTGAAAAGAGTATCGTGCTCTTGGCTCCTACATTTGGACTTCTCTTCAGAACTCATGTTTTGGATCAGCGAGTTGTGCCTGAGAACAATCTCAGAGTCAAACACTGCTCCAGTCCTCTGCTGCAGTTTTCTCTTTTCATTCCCGGTCATTTCCGGCTTGTTACATCTGAATCTGAACATGTGTGTGCCTTCCTGCACTTGTAACCCCAAGCATAAGGCTATCAAGGGAGGCTTCTAGAGCCCTCAGGGGAGCTGGCCTCTGGGCATGGGTCCTATCAGTCTGTTAGGAAACATTAAGCTGATTTCATACTGGGCCTGCTGTGGTGAGAGTGACGTAATAACCACACTGTGCCCACGTACAGATCTCCTTCCCTCTCCAAGCACACAGTTACTGTGGTCTGCACGCCTTCACTCACCTCCATATCCCAACTCATTCTCCGAGCAAGAGCATCTCACAGACTGGAGCCCTGAAGGAAACCCGACCTAATTACATCTTCGCGTGAAGAATGAGAAGTGCTTGTTAAACTTATTTGTTTGAAGAAACAGGTTGACTCGTGTGTGGAGAAAGCTGATACTTTCTTGAGGGAATAAATATTTATCACTTTAAGAAGTATAATGGAGAACCAGGATTTCAAATTACATTTTTGATATTCCACACAAGCCTTTTTGATATTCCCTTAGCTAATTAAAATATTTGACATATCTTTGATGCATTTGCTCACTTGTCTTCTAAGTATTTTCTTCCACCTGCAGAGAATACACAGATAAACTTGGTCGTTCTAGTGAGCTGCATATACTTCTGCACTTCAAAGTTGATTGATAAGCATCGTCTTTCCAAAGAAAATGATTCCAATTTGCACAATTTCCAAAGGATTTTACTTTAGGATTATAGTACATTTTTATTGCTTTCTCATTCTCTGAACATCTTTATATGTTGTCCCAAAACTTCCTCTATGCTGGTATCATGCTCCTTAGTTCATGCTATTCACCTCTAGATGCTCTAAATAAATGTGGAAATGTGCAAATTTTAAAGAATTCTCATTTATATGAAAGTAAGAACAGAGACCTAGAGTCTGCAAAAATAGTCACTGCTATTCTTTTCCAATCATTCTATTCTTTAGACAATTTTTTTTTTTTTAAAGATAGGCTGTTACTATGACATTCATGATTGCTAGAATTTTCTTGTACGCTTCACCTTCCCTGGCACTCTGTAATTTGTAGAGAATATATATTTTTTAAAATCACCTTGATGGGAAAAAGGTGCAAAGAAAGGAACAACAAGAGCCCGCTGCTCTTGTTTGAAATGAAGTGGCAGTTTGAAGTCTTTAGAAGAAAAAAACATATTCCTTGTAAAATATATTTTAAGATGTGTCTGCTTCTATCTCCAAAAGGTATCCATGACATGTTTTTAAAAGTTCCTTTGGCCCTGTTCCTTTCTGCTTGTGTTTAAATCTTTGATCGTAGGTGTGGGAAATCAAGTCAGAATCAAAGCTTCTCAGTAGGAAAAGGAGAGACGAATGTGTGGTAAGGGCAAGGTAGCCCTGCCAAGGGCAGGGGCAGTTCTCCTAATGAGCCGCGTTCTTTTATGCGTCCCTGTCTTTCTGTGGTGCTCCCTTCCCGCATGAAATGTTCTTGTTGTCATTTTCTGGGGAGTTCCTGTTTCTTTTTGAGAACTCAGCTCTGGCACCGCTTCAGTGCTTTCCCTGGCCTCCCAGGTCCAGTTAAGTTTCGTCTTCTGTGAGGCCTGGTCCCTGTGCGTCCTTAATCACAGCAGGTGCCTCTGGGTAGTGAATGAGTCTACGCCCGGATCTTCTTTTTCCGGGAGGCAACTCCGGACAGGCTGTCTGCTTCTCAACTCCAAGCTGCCAGACGGGACCAATGCTTCTTATGTACAATCTGAATAAATTAAATGAATGTGCGTGAGTGACCCCTACTCTCCAAAGGGAGAGAGGAACACCCTGCAGAGTGCAGACTGAGTTCTGGAGCATTCACTTGTAAAGATAAAATGAGTTTCTTTCCTTTTTGGTCATTGTTTAAAATCTAAGCCCATGGTAGCTTAGAATGCGGATGGGGGAGAGGAATGGGGAGGCCGGTAGGGGGAGATGCAGGCCTGGGTTCTGGATTCCCATTTTCTTGAGAAGCCTCAGGCACTGGGAAAATATTGTACTTTTATTTTTATTGTGTTTTGTTGAGGCAGGGTCTTGCTCAGTAGTTCAGGTTGGTCTTCAACTTGCTATGCATCCCAGGTTGGACTTGAATGAGTGGCAGTCCTCCTCCCTCAGCCTCCTGAGCATTGAGATTACAGGTATTGGCCACTGCACTTTGCTAAGAAATTATTTCAGATAGATGAGATTAAACCAAGGAAACGGCAGTGCTGTCAGGTGAGGGGCTGGAGGGTGTGTGTATGTGAGCTTCATATCAGCAGAAGGCAGTGTTAAAGTCTGGCGTGGTCTCAAAGCTGGCTGTGTAAATGGGTGTGACTTGGGCCTAAGACATTCAGTGATTTAATAGGAGGCCCTGGCCAAGTCAAAATTCCAAATCAAAAGTTACACCAGCAGCTGTAAATGCCAGAAGGTAAACCTTCCTCAGGTTTGTAAGCCGGTGCAAGTCCGCGGATAAGAAAGAGGTTAGGGTCCCCTTTGTCACCTTCCTCTACCTCTGGCAGTCTTCTTGTCAAATCTCATTGCTGCATATCTGATAGCATCTTGGGAAAGGACACTGGAAAGTGAATACTATCTGAAAGACTAAACATATTTTATGAGAAAATGCTGAAAATAGACTCAAAGAACTATTACCATATTAATCATTTTGAAATGTAAAATAGGAATAGTTATTGTTATTATCATTATTTTCACTAAGGTTGGGGCTATGGATAATAAAGTAGTTTAAAATGACATTTATATGTATCAAAGTTGAGATGCATTAATCTACACACATTTTTCAGGCTTACCCCTACATTACTGTAAGCTAGCATGAGCTAGGACTTTTTCCTATCCAAAGTCTGAGTGCCTTGAAAATAATGTCTCATGATTTTTTTGACTTTGATATTTTATATAACAAACTGCACACATAAATCCACATGACTATCTTACTTTCTTAATTTTATTTAATTTCCTTACAAATGAAGTCACCAAATTCTTGTGAGCAATGTACCAGTACGGTAACCAACATGTCTCTTTTATTTTTATTTTTTATTTTATTTATTTATTTATTTTTTTTTGTGGGACCAGGGTTCGAACTCACGACCTTGCACTTGCCCAGCAGGCACTTGTGCCTCGGAGCTATCTCCCTAGCCCCCAACATGTCTCTTTTATTCATGAGAAAACAAAAGTAAAAGAAGTATAGTAACATCATAAGACCACAAAACTTCTGCTTATAGAAACAAAGTAAGAAGGAGAATCCTGCCAATTACCTCAGTTATTCAGGAAAGCTATCATTTTGGTCTATTTATACACAATTTTCTTTTTAAAATTATACACATTTGGGTAAACACGGAACAGCTGTCTTCTTCCCACCTGGCCTCCACTGAACGTCTCATGGATTTACTACACTGGCGTAATTTCCCCAGACAATGCATATCCCTATTTTTCAGTGTGCTTCTCCCAAAGTAAAATGGAAAGTAAAGAAGGGGGAATAGCTGTGTTTTCAAAAGACCTGAATGAAACTGTTCTGCTTATCACTTCCTGCCTCATTTATAAAAGCAAAGTGAAATGAAGTAATTGAACAATTATCTGAGTAATTTGGATCCTGTTTAGGGCTTCAAATCTTTCTAAAGAGAGATAGCTAAGTTATTTCTTTAGAATTCTTTATACCTCCAGGATTTCTTTTTTCTTTTCCTTTCTTTCTTTCTTTCTGTCCTTTCTCTCTTTGCTTCTTTCTTTCTTTCTTTCTTTCTTTTTTTGCGGCTGGCTCAGCCTACCCTGTGAATGGAGCTGGCATGGCATGGGGAGCCAGGGATAGAACCACAGTCCACTGCACTTGCCTAAGAAGGCTCCCTAGACTGCTGAGTTATCTTGTCAGCTTTTCCTGGATTTCTCTAAGACTCTGTCTGAACACAGGCTTGACCTTTGGCTGTGTTGATGCAAACAACATCTCATTAAAATTCTTGATGAGAATGGGTAAGGTGCTGTTATGGTCTAGACATGGAAGGTCCCCAAAGGCTCTTGAATCACACACTTAGTTCACAGTGGGCAGCAGTACTAGAAGTCATAGAAATCTTAGAGTCTTGTTGAAGAGGTAGGTCACAGGGGACACACCCCTGAAAAGCACATTGGGGTCCCCCATTTTTCTGATTTCTCATGGTGAACAGATTTGCACCATCCTAGGGTCTCCACCAATACACTTGCCTCACCGTAGACTCATAAATCATAGAATAGAGCTGAGCAACCATGCCTGAACCTCTGAAACTGTGAGCCCAAATATGTCTTCCCTACTTAAAGTTGACTTTCTGAGGCATTTTGTCACAGAGATGAAAACATGACATAGGAATCATTGATTTATTATTTAGCATTCTTCCAGAAAAATGCCCAAGGGATAACTGTTTAACACTGTCATGTTTTAAGACTCCTGGATTCTAAGAGTGTCCTGAATTGTGTATATGCCTATAGCCTCTCCAATCCCAGGCATATCACTGAAAAAGGGAACTTCAGTGTGCTGGCACTGCTTTCCTGTGGGCAGCAATTACTGTGCGCTCGGCAACCTCCTGTCCCCCCAGCCTCATCTCTGTTTATGTCGTACTTTAGAATCACTCTGGCAAGTCCACTCGGTTGTCGAATTCAGCACTCACAAATGATTCCATCTCCCCATCCCCCTATCTTCTTGTGTCTGCTGCACTTTTAGGAATACTTATAACTTCATATAATTTTCCTTTTGATCTTATGCTTTTATGAGTCCTGACTCCCCAGCTTTTCGTGCCCTGATCTCTCTAGACTTGCCTCAGGAATCACCTTTTTTATGAAACTTTTCTGACACAGTCTGTCTCCACTGTTCTGGGACTGGGGCTTGCTGGGTAGCTCAGTTGACTAAAGCACATGGTTTGGCAAAGTCACTCAGGTGCTGGGGACCATGGTTTGATTCTCACCTCCACATGGAGCATGAGATTCGCCCTTAAGTCAGCCTGATCCAGCAGGAAAAAAAAATCCTTCTACTGCCCTGAGACATACTTCTTTCCACTTTCTGGAGGTCAGGAAATCTCATGGCATGAGCCTGTGACATTCCACGAAACTGTGATTGATTTCTTGACTTCTACCCTAGAGTCAGTATTCGTTTAGGAAAATTATCTTGTCTTATTTATCTTGGCATGACAACAGCTAGCAACAGCAATGACTGGCTCATTTTAGATGGTGCCATGATTTTTTTTTAATTAATGAATGAGGCAGACAAAATATATTTTTGAGGAATTTTTATTAGTGTTTGCAACATATAACAAATGCATTAATTGCAGGGAGTTGGTAATAGGCCCCTCTTTGTCCTTTATGTTTCCTCTTCTGCCTCACGTTCTTTCCTCTCCCTCCATCCTTCAATTCCCTTCTCATCTCCAAAAGCTTTGCCTCTCTTTTTTTCTATCATCTTTTTTCTTTGGTTCTTTAAATTATTTATATATTAGTTGTCTCATACAACAAAATCATTCGATGTTTAAATTTGTATCTGATTTATTTCACTTAGTATATAATCTCAAGGTGTATCTATTTTCTTACAAATCACATGGATTTATTTTTATGACTGAAATATATACATATATATGTCACATTTTATTTATCAATTCATCTGCTGATGGGTAATAAATCTTTTTTATGTATTTAGTAGAGGGTCTATAGGATCTCACTACATAGATCTGACTTGTAGTGATCTTTCCTGTTTTTCAACCTCCCAAGAGCTGGGGTTGCAAGTGTGCACCTCCACACCCAGTCTCAATCACTATCTCAGCACAACCCAGGGGCAGGGCCATCCTGGCAGGCCAGAGATAGAACCCCCAACACCTGTTTCTGCCTAATTAGGGGCTTTAATCTGCTGAGCTATGTGGCCAGCTCTTTTGCCGTAATAAATGTTAATATTTTCATTTTTGCGTTGAGAATTGGAGACTGGGTGTATGAAAAATGTATTTGAGGGCTTCATGCTAATGAAGAGGGTTGGCAAGTTGAAGTTTAGTAACCTGATTCCAGGGAGGGCGGTTTTTCCATTGGAAGAAGACAGACTTTCACCAGTTGCACTTTCTGAAACTAAGAGAAGGAATGCTGTTGCTGACCTGTACAAATTGGATTTTCAGATGGGAGACAGCCTAGGTGGAGGCTCAGAGCACTGGCTGAGGAACAACCTGTCTGTGCTCCTACCACAGCTCTTACATTCTGCTAGGTACTTAATTCATGTGTGCCTCACATGCAAAATTAAAATAAAATATTGACCTCCTATGGGTTCAGAAAGATAAAAGAAGATTGTGCAAATCATTAGGCCATTCCCAGGCACATTAGATGTCCCAGGTATTTCCTATTATTGTGCACGTTTGCTGTTATTAAAAATGGGGGAAATGAAGAATTCTTTAGTCAGTGTGACTTTTGATAGATCAAATATTTTAAATCAAGGAGTAAAATAATATAGGTGTCCTTATAGAGGAAAAGACTGAAAATCATTGACTGTGTTGTTTATCCTTCTGGATGAACTTCAAAGATCATCAAGTAAAATCAAATACTTCATGCGGCACACAAACAGAACATGTCTCCTTTCCAGGGAGGACACTGATGGAGAGGTGCAAACTGATTTTCTAGTTGCTGGGAGCAATTTTGCAAAGACATAATACAAGCAGACATCATTTCAAGTAAATACTCCCTTTACAATAGTCACTGAAAAGTTATTAAACATGTCTCCAGATCAAAATTTACAGCAGAACCCATAGATAAGATTCACAGTGTTTTGGTCTCGAAGGGGTCTCCTGTGGTTTCACAGCAAATACTGAGGGAGCTCTTACTTTGCAGCACTCTGTGTTATTTAAGTGATATTATGCAAGATAAGGCTTACTTTGAAATGAAATAGAAATAAGACATAAGGGTGATACGATAAAATTGAAATAAAATGAAATAACATTCCAATTTTGGGAGACACCAGAGCGTCTTGGAGTCACATTGCTAGAATTACATGTCCAGATTAGGCAGTTAAGTCAGAGTTTTCATTAGAGAATATGTGAAAATACATAAAAGAAGTGCCAGTATTAAGCAATGTTAGATGGGGTGCTACTAAATCCTGTTGTGTATTTGTGGGATCCTTGGGTAAAAACAATAATAGTAAAGCAAATGTCCCCCAGATCAAGAAAGAAATTGAGACTGCCTACTACTGATAGTTTGAAAAGAACAACAAAGAGAAGAAGTACTATCAAAGGAAAGCCACAAAATCTGTTGTTCCTCTTAGTTCTACTTATTTAGAGCAATGCAATAGTAAGAAGTTAAATAATCTCTGACCCATAATCTGTGGGTTAGGGGTTTGAACACTTGTCTACTGTACAAGCTTGTAACAATTACATGAAGCAGTGTATGTGGAGGCATTTTGGAAATGGTAGTGTTAAAAATAAGTGAAGTTGTTTCCACAGATAATTCTTAAAATGAACTGCAAAGGCACATATTTACAATATATAGAGGCTGCATTTCTTATTACAACAGAGATTGAAAATGGGCTGCTTATTTGCATAAAAGGAATAAGGTAAGGAAAAAGTAATGGAGCTAGAAGCAAAATGGTTAGTGTTTAACAAGAAACAAAAACAGTTGTGTTCTGTTTTCCCCTAAAATATATGCTGGGAGGCTCTGTAATTGAAAATTTCTGACTCTCAGATGAGCTCAGGTTGTAATTTTTGAAGCGGTCTTGCTTAGAAAGGGTTCTTACGATTGCATTCTTCTGGCCTCAAGGGAATACTGAATGGAGGTCTTAGGGTTCCATTAGGAGGCAATTTTCCTCAGGCTCAGTAACTCAGGATAATACCTCTGTGACAGTAAAAGCCTTTCCAGTAACCTCAGTGGCATGGTGAGAAGATAACCTGCACTGTTGGGCTTCATTTTGCAGATTGAATGCACTAGGAATGGGGCAGCAACCCCACAACCTATGTTAGACAGTATTATGTTTCATCTTGAAGCAAACTTATGTCACTAATTTCTGAGGTCTGTTTGACAGGTTTCATGTTGGGCATTGGGATCAGAGATGGATGATAGATCCTCAGTGAAATCATAGAGATGGATCAATTTTATTTTATTTTTTAATTTTTATTTTAAAGACTAAAAATAGCAGAAACAAAGACAGAAAAAACCAGCAACAAGTAAGAGTGCATATAGTCTAGAATCCCCAAACCAGAAAAATTTAACAGTGGTTGTATTACCTGCCTTCACCATCAGATTGACAGTGATTTAGAAATAAGATAATCTATACTGTTGCCAATATAAAATACATTAGTACGTATTCTACATTGCACATCTATAAATCTGAAACTTTTGGGAAAGATAGTGGGATAAGAGCAGTTTTTGTAAATTTTTACACATTTATTGAGTAAAATGACCAAGAAGAAACAATTCTGAAAAAAATCATAACACTAAAACTAGAGGTATTGCCAAGCACAAACATTTTAAGGCTATTTGTGAGATCCACACAGTCTAGAACATTTGCAAAGATGGTGGTGCTAGGAAGCAGCATGCGACTTACTTTTTAGTGGAAGCTGTAGATTCCTCCCCAGATATGCTTCAGTGAATAGATGCAACTTCTTTCTAGCTACAGTGAATGTTGTTTGCCAATAATTCATAACTCCCTTCACCATCCAGATCCACTCCTGCTATGGTTTGTGTGCAGTTGTCCCCCCCCCCCCCCAAGCCTCATGTAGTCATTGTGGAGCAGTTCAAGAGTTTGTGATTCATTCATGACCCAAGGCTGGGATTTATGGGTCTGAGTACTGCTGGGATTGTGGGCGTGAGAGTTACAGCCACTCTGGGGCAGATATCCTGAAGGCACTGTAAGGAGGGGAGAGAGGCTTGCGAGCTGCTGCAGCTGCTACCCCTCCCTTTGCTCTTTGCTGTTTTCTGCCACCATGAATGGTTGCTCTCTTCTGTGTTCTACTCTGCCTTAGAGCCAGATGTGTATGGAGGGAAACCTCCATTAACTGTGAGCTAAATAAACCTTTCCTCCTTAAATTTGGATGTCAGTTATTTTGTTCCAGCAATGAGAAAAAAAGTAACCGAGACATCTCCTCATTCTGGGTCGCCCCTAGGAGAAACCATGATCAGCTGCTGATACAGGGGATAAAACTTGCCCCCTTGTCTAGAGATGGAATTAATTCTTAGGTGCCTCTTTCCCTCCACAGATCCCAAGGGAACTAGGATTAAAATTCATAATCAATTAGGCAGCCATATATTGCTTAACTTTCTTGCTTCCCCTTTCTGGACTTCCTATCCTCCTGAGAACCTCTCAAACTTGTAATGAGAATCTCTTGCTCAGTCATCACTTCCAGGGTACTAGGCATTTCAAAGACACATTAACAAAAGCGACATATTGTTTTGAAATACATGTGGAAAAACTCTGAAAATTCTGTCAATTTTTCTTAGTTGGGATTGCCTAGGTATTGAAGATTTAACTAAGCCATGAGAGGACCCGGAAAAGTACAATTTGAGGTTCTTCTAGCATAGGTCTATTATGTTCCAAAAGAACAGTGATTCCATCAAAGCCCCTTATTCTTCTCTCAGATGGTTTTGCAGCAATGATGCTGTACTTTGAAAAAGAGTCCTACTGTAGTATTTATCTACTGCTGAAAAACAGATGACCCCACTGTAGTAACTTAAGATAGCCTATATTCTGTTGGACAGGAATTAAGTGGTTGTTGGCAATGTTTAGTTTCTAGTGGGCTCTGAGACTGAGAGTGTCAGGTCCTTGCTGGATCTTGTGGGAAGGCATCTTGCCATGGGAGCAGGGCAAGGGAACACTGCGTTAGAGCAGCTGATAAGAGAAAAGTTGTGACTAAATGAAACATGATCAGGCACAAATCTTCACATTCAAGGTGAGAGGGTATAACCTGGGCTAATCCACAAGCAGTTGGGTGCTCTTAAGGGATATCTTGGAGTTTATTTGTCACTACAACCACTACTGGAGAGGAAAGAGTCCTAGAAATTAACACAGTTCATTGAACAGATGGGAGCACATCCGTATGGAAGCATTTAACTTTGTAGATCTTTAGTAGTATAAGCAGTAACAAAGGAAAAAGCATAGTTTTGTTACATTGAACTCTTGACTGTTTTTCTTGTCCAGATTCTGGCCCAGAGGTTCTGCAGAACTAAAGACTACTATGAGGTGAAAGGATTTTCTCCAAACTTAGCTGAGTAGGCTTCTGTGCAGCGAGTTTAACAAATGTGCATGTTCTTGGTTGGCATCCAGAATGTTCAGAGGAGCTCATTATGCTGAAGGCTTGTTGATGGGCACTTTAGCCCTTGGATCCCAATGGCTTCAACTTCATCATAAGGACTGATGCACTGACATAATTTGATAGTATTATTGAGAAGTGATGCAAGAATTCAGATGAAGTCAAGTTGAAAGAAATGGGTTATAGGAGCATGAATTAGAGCATTATACTTTGTCTCCAGTTCTTTACATGGGGTCTTTCCCCATCTCTCTGCTTTCTGGCCACCAAGAGATAAAGAGTTTTGCTCTACTGCGTCCTTTACCATGACATAGTTCTTACCACAAAAACAATGGTGGCAGGGGAACCATGAACTGAGACTCTGAAGCTATGAACTAAACTAAACCTTCCCTTTTTCAAATTACTGTTCTCAAACATTTCTTTTTCACAGGTATACAAGAATTTAACAAAAGCTTCTGGGAAACAGAAATATTTCAAATTCAACTTTCTATAGTGCTCACCCCTTTTCCTAGAAACCACCACAAACATATGATTATATCAATGTACATGTTCTCCTTCCAGTTATTTTCTGGGACCTTGTGTTTCAGGATGTCAGGAATAAAATAAGAACATTGAGAGCCACCTGAATACCTCTTTTATCAATGGCAAAGGAGTAAACTGGAATCCATTACACTAAGCTCAGCATCTTACGCACTACTAACAAATGGAATCAGTGCATTCTACAATAGTGTGGAACCATTTAGTAGAAAAGTATTTATTTGAACAAGATTTATTCAGGGAAGCAAAAATAAATTTTAGGCACCATTTTAGACCATTAAGGTTAATATGATAAATAAAGGCAGGTGAAAATTTTATTACATAATGGGATCTTTTCTTAAGAAACTAAATAAATAAGTCTAATAAAATAAACAATTCTACCAAAGCATTCCAAATAGCAAAGATCTAACTTACCAGCTGAAGGAAAGTGAATCACTAAGACACAGTTTAGAACATTACATTGAACAACAAAGAAAAGCTACAAGACTCCTTTAATGGCTATTAAAAAGTTATAAAAATGATTACAAAGAATACATACAGGGGCCCGGCAGGATGGCTCAGTGGTCTAACCCGCCTGTTTAGGAAAGCTTAGGCGGCTGCAGGGACCGCGGTTCGATCCCCGGCACCACATGCTGCACCAGCCCTGCCCTCAGGGTAGGCTGAGCCGGCCATAAAAATAAATAAACAAACGAAAGTTCTGAAACAAGAAAAAAATAAAAAATAATTAATGAAAAAAATACATACAATGATGATTCAACAGACCCATAATTTATGATTCTATGGAAAGGAATAGAAAAAAAATACAAATCATTAAAGAAAATAGAATAAAACTGAAATATAAAAGACATTTTTCAACTGAAGATAGATCCAAATCTGTCTCTGTACAAGACTTTGCATATATTTAGGCAAAATGAAAGAGAAACAACGTTGAATTTTCCATTGAACAGATTGTTGTATTTTAAAGACCCCAAATAAGACATAACCAACTGGAAAATAGTGAACATTGAAAACTAGAGGACAAAAGCCAGCCCAAATCAGCCTAGCCTTTCCTTGCCTGCCCTACACAGCAGTCACCGAGCAAGAGGGTAGCAACGGCAGGTGAAGCAAGAACTGATCTGCAGTTTTCAAGGCTGATTATTTTCTGGTTGGGTCTTAGTTTCTAGGCAGTAGGGGAGGGAAATAATGAGAGGAAGAAACGCAATGCTTAAAGGGTAAAATAGACTTATATTTGCTTTTTAGTTACAAAATATGCTAGAGAAGAGTGGATCAATGTTTTAGTAGAAACCAGAAGTTTTAGTGCAAGAAAAAGTTTTCTTTGATGTAAAAGCAATAAAAATGTATCGTGTAACTTTCAATGGAAGCAAAATAAAAAAGACTTTTGTAGAATACTACATGTAATCAGAATAATTTATGAGAACTGAGATAACAGTTTCTAGTTCTTAATTTTGAATCTGTCTCAGCAAAATATTACATCTGAAGTGTGTGGCTCTAGAAATATGTACAAAGATGTGTTTATCAAGAGGTGTGTATACTATTGTTAATCAAAATAACAGTATTTAGCATATTTAGATGTCAGTATAGGTTTCATAAGACCTATACTTGGTCATTTAGATGTCAGTATAGGTTTCATAAGACCTATACTTGGTCATTACCTGAGATGTGACAAAATATAGTTAATATTTATTTATTTATTTTAAGAACTTTTAAATTTTATTTATTTATTTATTTATTTATTTAGTTTCAGAACTCTTGTTTGTTTATTTATTTATTTTTATGGCCGGCTCAGCCTGCCTGGAGGGCAGGACTGACGAAGCATGTGGTGCTGGGGATCGAACTGCAGTCCCTGCAGCCGCCTAAGCTTTCCTAAGCAGGCGCTTTAGACCACTGAGCCATCCTGATGGCCCCAATATAGTCAATATTTAAAGCTTAAAAACGTGTAGTAAAGTGGCCCGGGTTTGTTTCCTGGTCTGCCTTGTTGGCTCCACCCCTGGGGTGCTCTGAGTCGGTGATTGAAGCTGGGCGTGTGGCACGAACCTATAATCCTAGCTCTAGGGTGGCTGAACCCAGGCCTACGACTATGCATCTCATCTACATAGAGAGACCCTGTAGACTGTACTAAAATACAAAAGAAAACAAAGATGTTTAGTAAAAGACACAGATATTACTCCTCAAAATATATCCCTTTGTCGTCTCATTGTCCTCGCCGCTTTTGGAAGCAAGCCTTTCTGTCTAGAGTTGCTTGGTCCTGATTGCCTCAGGGTGCTGATTCAATTCAAAGCATTTACCTTTCACGATTACGTTAACTTTAGGAAGAAGGCAGAAGTCTCACGAGGTCAAATGTAGTCGCTACTGTGGATGAACAAGCACTGTGCTGCTTGTGCAAACTTGCTTTGCCATTGGATGGCACTGAACAGCGTTCACTATGGTTGTGGTCATACCTGCAAAAGCCACTCATGGGAAAAGACTTCAGGACTGGTTTAGAAAGTGGCAAGTATTAGGGAAACTGTAGGTTTAAAGTGATGGGGTGTATCTTGAAGGGGATTAATGGCACTGTGCTTTTACTGTAATTGTTTTTTAAATTTGAACTTTTATTGTGTAGTTTGATCATACCTTTTGTTTTTATTTTTTGTTGTGAAATGTCACTTCTGAATCATTAGTCATAATCAGCTTATTACTTTTTCCAGCTAGAGTGCTTCACATGTCATGGTTTATTTTCTGCAGTTTTGCAATTATGCAGGTGAATGACATTTATAGATGTTAATGCACCAAAATTTAGCTTCTAGTTTTTCAGGTGAAATGCTTCATGCTTTTGTTCTTTGTTAGAAATTTCTGTTTTTTGATTGAAGACAGAAAATTTTAATCTTTGTAGACAGTTTATGTTAAGATATTTTTTCCTTTGTTCATGTTCTCCTAATTCATACTGAAATTCAGCAATGGCTTTCAATTTGAAGTCTCAAAACTTTCTTAAACTCAATAGTCTAATTGAGTTACCTAGTTACCTAGGTCTAGTTGTTTGCTTTTTCTAATCAAATCTTAGATTTTCTTTTATATTTGTTATCTGTATTAGTTTCCAAAGGCTGTTATAACTACCTGTCACACAGAGAGTGGCTTAAAAAATAGAGCTTTAACTTTCTAATAGCTTCAGTAGGGCCTTGCTCTCTTTGCCTTATCTTGGGAAGAATCCTTTCTTGCACTTTTGTCTCCTGGCAGTTGCCAATAATTCTTGATGTTTCTTAGCACTGTGATAGCGTAACTTTATAATTTGCTTCCTTTTGCACGTGGCCTTTGCCATTATGTCTCCAAATCTCTTGTCCCCTGTAATGGTAGCAACTATGAATTTACAACTGCCCTTAACCAGAATGACATCATCATGGCTTGATTCTACCTAAGAAAACAGTAGTTGCTGATAAGATCACAGGTCCTAGGAACAATGAATTCAATCTACCTTTTGAGAAACACAGGGAACACAGTCATTTAAGTGTCTAACCTCATAACATCAGTATCTTTGTGAGAAAATTATATTTTATCTTCTAGTTGACTACATTTGAAGTTTGCAGTGATAACATTGTTTCTAGTCTATGAAATTTTAATTTTAAAAGCTTACGTGGCCATGATGTTTTAAACATATGTCTTCATTTTCTTCATTTCTACTCTAATTTTAATGAATTTTTCCTCATACTCAATTTAGATGGGATTATGCTTGTGTTTCTAGTTTTTTGAGGTTATTCACCTGAGCTTATTCTTCTTTTTTTAAATGAAGGGGATTCACGGCTATAAACTTCCCTGTTAAGTTGGCTTTCATTGTGTCTCATAGGTTCTGATATGGTGTATTGATGTTGTCATCTGATTCTAGGAACTAATTTCTTCCTGATTTTTCTGTGGTCCACTGATTACTTAACAAAGTATTATTTCTCTTCCATGTGTTTTCATGATTTATGTGGTTTCTTTTGCCATTGATGTATAGTTTTATTGCAGTGCGATTTGATAAAATACATGAGATTATCCTAATTCTTTTGCACTTATTTAAGCATACTTTATGTGTTAGTGTATGGTCTATTTTGGAGAATGTTCGATGTGCTTTCTGAGAAGATTATTCATTTTCTTGTTGGGTAGATCACTCTGTAGATATCTATTAAGTCTCTTAGAAAGTATAGTTTAATGATGATATTTCTTTGTTGATTTTTTTTTTGCCTAATTGATTTTTGTTAGTAAGATATTTGATGTCATCTTCTGTTGTTGTGTTGACATTTATCTGCCCATTAACGCTTGTTTGATGAAGTTAGGTATGCTAGTGTTCTATGCATGTATGTTTATAATTACTATCTTTCCTAGTTGAATTGCTCTCTGAAGCAATATATAGTGACCTTCTTTGCATTTTCTGTCAGTTTGGCTTGAAGTCTTATTTTCTGAAAATAAATTAGCTACTCCTTAATGTTTAGGGACTCACACTGCAGGGTATGTGTTTTCCAACCTTTGCCTTTTTAGTCTGTGTGCTTGTTTTTAGATTAAGTGAGTTTCTTGTACATAGCATACCACTGAGTTTCATTGTTCAAATCTACCAGTCTGTATCTTTTGGTTGAGGTTGGTTGATCATTCACATTGAGAGTTATTGCTTGAGAGAATGTTTTCTCTCTAGGTGACTCTTCCTGGGCACACTATACATCATTAATCCCTTTCCTCTGTGGCCCCATAATCTCCTTGAACAGAAACTTTGGGAAACCACTGAGTTACAGTATGTTACAGCACAGGTTCTCTTATATCCTGAGTCCTCACTGATCTTGAAGGGCTAGGGCCAAAATATTGATAATCCTTGTAGCCCCCCTTTTTTTTTTCTCTAATGTTTGGCTTGTAAACTTACATTCATAATCCTCCAGAAGAGAAGCTTTGTGATACTATTACTGTATAACCTAGGTACTTGAGCTTAAGCAAAGTGGTCAAGCAATGGCCATGACTCATGCAGATGGCTGACACTGACAGCAGTTCTACAAAGCACTGTACATGGTTTCAAAGTAAATCCTGAGGGAATTTGACTGACCTTAGGAGATGCAAAAAATACATGATCTGTTATACAGGTTTTTCTTTAACTTACCCTTAACCACCCAACAGAAAAGTTTAATCACAAAGTCATAAACCGTAAAACTAGATTCATATGCTGAGTTGTAAAAGGCTTAAATCAGCAGCTTCCGACATTGCTAGTTCTGCCAATAATGCACTGCAATTATGGAATATTGGACTATGTATACAACTACTTTCTCTTAGTTCAATGAGAAGAAATTTTTTGTACCAACAATGATAAGAAAAATTATCTATACCCTGTACCCTGTATAACTACTGGGAGGACAACAATATACATTATATCAAATATTGGAAATGTACTGGTAACGTGTTTTGAAAATGTCACATTGTTATTTCTTATTAAAAGTAATAATTAAAAAGATAAGAAGTTATAAGAAATTAAAAAATAAGAATAAAAGGAAAAAAGAGAGTTACTGCTGAAAGTTACTGGCTTATTTTTGATATGGCATTACGTTCCATTGTTGATTGACATATTCTGCCTGTTGCTTAAATGTTTACTATATCCAGTATATTTATTCCATTGGAATTTTGGCATTGTTGGCTTCTCTCTTTCTAAAATATCCTTTAGATATTTTGAAGTGGTGTTTTGATTTTTATGAATTTTTGAAAGTTCTCATTACCATGGAAAAGTGTTCTTTCTTCATCAATTTTGAAAGCTGGTTTTGCAGAATATGTCAGTGTTTGTTTCAGTTTGCTTTCTTTTAGGGATTAACACCTCAGTCTAAGCTCTTCTGTCCTATAAGGTGTGCAAGGGGGAAATCCATCCTAATGGATTTGTCTTTAGAACTGAGTTGTTGCTTTTCTCTAACAGCTTTTAAGAGTTTGTCCTTATGTTGAACTCTGGAGATACTGACCATGATGTATTGTAGAGAAATTGTTTTGGGGTGACTTTTTGAGGTATTATATACTTCACTTATCTCTATGATAAATTCTTTCCCTCATTTGGAAAAATCTCTGCTATTTTCTATAAATAGGTTTTGTGGCATTTGTACTGTTTTCTGATTTTGCACTACTTACAGTGAATATTATTTTTTAAAGTTAATCTTGATTTGTCTTCACTATATAGCAGTCGCTGCACCCATTTTTTTTTTGTTGTTGTTGTTGTTCTCTTGTTGATTTTAAGGCGTCATTGAATGTGTAGTCACCTGTGTCAGCTGTTTTCTACTTTTTTTTTTTTTTTACCAGGAGAAATAGCTTTATTTAAATTGAGAGCTGGAGAAGGAGGAAGACCTAAGAGTACATTGAGCTAAGGCTAGAGATCAGCTTCTAAAAGAGCAGTCAGAGCTCATCAATCAGATTGCTGCATTTGCAAGCAGGCTTGCAGTTAGTAGCATCAAGAAAGACCTGCAAGGAGCGGGTTGTGACAGCACAGCATGTAATTCCAGCACTCAGGAGGCTGAGGCAGGAAGATAGCTGAGTCTGCTAAGAATTATATTTACCACTAAATCACCTCAGTGTGCCACCACTGCAAAAAAGATACAGGTTTTCCATTGTAATGAAATTTCCCCCAAACATCCCAATTATGTGTTATAACAAGAAATGCAGAAAGATTCCATTTTATAGATCTTGTCTTCAGGATTCAACTCAGACATCTCACCATCTTCAAATACCACTCCCTACTACTCTTCAGCTAGGAATCTATCAAGCAGCCAGGGAATGGCCTTTGCTAGCCCATGGGATCTACTTCCCATGTCCCTAGGGGCCAGGGCTGAAGAGCAGGGGAAGGCTCAGGAAGGGAGTGGGGAGGGCTAATTCTGCCCAGCACAGTGCGCAGCAGCTGAAGCTTGATGGGAGAGCAGGGCTGGTGAGACTTGAGGGAGGGTCCAGGCCCTGTACTCAGTCAGAGTCACTGCTGGAAGAGGAGGAAGAGGAATGCTTGCCATGCTTGTGGTGTTTGTGTGCCTTTTTATGAGCTTTCTTCATTTTCTTCTGCATCTTCTTTTCCATCACCATCCCTGGGCACACCATGCCAGGGCTCAAAGGTTTCACATGAGGCATGCCATGGGCAGGTGGGGGACATGGTGGAGGATGGGGACCTGTGTGTTGGTATCCTGGACATGGCTGTGGTGGGGGCACAGGATGACCAGGACCACACGGAGGAAAAGCTGGATTCCCCAAGGGAGCCCCTGGGGGAAGGGGGCAAGGGCCAGGAGGAAAGGCTGGGTGGACAGATGGTGGATGTGGCGGACACACAGGATAGGAACCTCCAGGGCACCCAGGATTCGGTGGATATGGGTTTGGCCCTTGATGCCCGGCATTGGGATTCCACATGTTCACGTAGTTCCCCAAGTCCGGAAAAGGAGGAAATGAAGAAGGGATCCAAAGGCCAGGTCACCTTTCTACCTCTGAAAAGGACCAGCTCGTCCTTCTCTACCGTCTGAGCTCTCACTTCTGTTTTCTATTTCTGACACTCTGGCCTCACACTGTCACATTTTATGCACTACTTTCTTTTAATTAATTAATTACTTAATTTGGTACAAGGTTTTGCTACACAGCTTGGAGTCACATAGTCCTATTTCATTCTCCCCAGTGCTAGGATTACAGGCATTTGCCACCGCACCTAGTTTTGATGGCCATCATGACACACCCAGGTCAAGGCCAGCACAGTGTAAAATACTGTGGATAGAATCCAGGTCCTTCAACTTGCTAGGTAGGCACTTAGACCACTGAGCTATCTTTCCAGCCCTCTTTTAATATTAAAGAATAAAAAAACCAAAACCAAATAACAAGAACAAAGACAAAAACAAAGCAGCATAACAATAAAGATGACATGATTTCAAAACAAGAATAGAAAATCTACAGTGGTTGGTATATTATGTATTGTTATCAGATTGATTGCTCAGATTATCAAATGTCAGCATACACATTTGATCAAACAATGAAACATCAACTCTTCTTTTCAATAAAACTTAATTATTTCCTTGTCTATTTTACATAAGACTAATATTGTTAATGAAAAATGAGCCAACACAAATGACATAAAAAGAATATTTGTAGATGCAGTTACAGTACTACTTTCAATATAATTTTTATCTAGTAGATTTCTCTTTGGTACTTCTCATGGGCTCTAAGTTTTGTTAACCTGCTGAATAATATTTTGTATCATTTTGTGTAGCCTTGCTTTTTATTACTGTCTTTTCTAAGCTCACTGATTATTATTATTTTTTAAGTTGATTATCTGATTATTTATATCACCTTTGAGTTTGATTACAGGAAAAGGCCTATGGTCAGGCCTGCAATATATTGATCTGTTTATTGTCTCCCCTTTTATCATTTTATATATTTCAGCTGCCTGGCTTTTTATTACTTGCCCTTCAATAACTCTTGGAATAGGTTTAGGGCAACTGAAAGTTTATTTGGAAGGATTTTATTGCTTTTTGTTTTTAGATATATATTCTTTAGTCATGTGTGTGTTCTGATGGCTGTGTATCAACTATACTTTAAAGGCATTCTCAGTGGACTAATCACCTTCTTAGGCAAGTTCAGGGGACAGAGTTCCAATCCTGGCCCCATCTGCTGTACTGGCCCCACTCTCTGGTGAGCTGAGCCAGCGATGGGGTCTGGGCATAGCAGCATGCACCTGTAATCCCAGCACTTGGGAGGCAGGAAACAGGAGAATCACTATGAGTCAGAGCTGCATAATGAGACACCCCCCACCACATACATACAAAAAACTTTTTTTTTAAATTTATAGCTAGCTTAGCTTGCCCTATGGGTGGGGCTGGCACAGCATGTGGTGCTGGAGATTGAACCATGGTCCCTGTGGTTGCTTAAGCTTTCCTAAGCAGGCACTTTGGACTGCTGGACCTTCTCCTCTGCCCTAAAAAACATTGTTTCTAATATGAAGATTTCTTTAGCTAGTTTCTGGTTTCCAGTGATGCCCTCCAAGCGTGGCTAATTATAGGCCTTTGCCTGTTGGCTTCTATTAAATGCGAATGGAAGAGTGCAATGTAATTAGCACCATAATTAGTACTTTGGACTTGAACTATAGTACTGTTAATGATGAAAAGACAACCAGTTGTTGGCACACAGTGACAACCAATTGATAGCAACAACTATATTGCCCAGTAATAATAATAAAATGATCAACAATAATAGTCTGTGGCAAACTAGATATTGACTTACTATAAGAAACAAAAGCCACCACACTACCACTCTTAATAAAAGAAAAGAAAATTGTAATTATAGGCACAAAGGCAAAGTATTCACATAGAATAAAATCTACCAACTACACATCTATACCACCATGGACAGTTGCAAAGTTCTCAACAATAGTAGCACAGCATCAGCTATATATCTAAAGATTGATAAGGTTTAATAACAACACTCAGAAGAATGATGGGTGGAGACAGGGGAAATATAAGTAATACAATTAGAAAAACCAAGGGAAACAAAACCAGGAGAAAAATGTGAGCTGAGTGATCCTATTAACTACTATAACGACATCAATGGAATTATATAAAAGTAACAAGAAAAAGAAAAGCAAAGAACACAGAGCACAGTAAAGAAGGAAAACCCAACTGCATGAAAATTTATGAAGTTGGAAAGAAATGAATCCAGAATATTTTTCTGTGTTTTTTCAATGAACTATTTCTTTTCATGGTCGGTGGTATTAGGACTCACCAAGAAAGGACCAGTGAATCACTACTTAGACCAATTCTGTCCCCACATTTGGGCTTTTGGTCCTGAACGCTAGATCCCTGCCTATCATTCCTGCTGGGCACGATCAGTCAGCGATGTCCTCCCTTGGGCTGCATTCTCTCCAGTTCTTTCCCCTTGTGGTGTCTCTCTTTGTGCCAGAAATCATGACCTTTTCCACCAAGCTTTACAGCTTGTGGGTTGGTGAGTATCCGCCCCTATAGGGGTCTTTCTCTTCATCCATCGAAGCATGTGGCAACTGTCTACTCTAGGACAGATAGAAACCATACAGATTTCCAAGGTCTATGTCTGTACATAGGCAGCAGAACACTGGGCTGGAGCAATTTGCTGGATTTAATGCCAACATTTTTATACCTTGTCCCCTACAACTGCTACCCACTAGCATCTTGGAGGCTCATCATGGAAGATAGGACATGTGTATCGTTTCTAGCCTGAACTTAAATTTCTCTGGTGGAGGGGTCTATATCTAGCCTGTGCCCTCGCTTTAACTGTCTTTTGTGGCTGTCTTCCACCTCTGTTCTATAGCTCAATGTTTTCACTGCTCAATGTCTTGCTTACTTGTTTGCTTAATTGCTTTTTTAAAAAATTTTTGAAACAGAAGTATTGCTACAAAGTTTGGATTCATAGTGATTTTCCTATCTCAGCCTCCCCATTGCTGGGATTATAGGCATGCGCCTACATGCCCGGTTCCCAGCCAGCAAGCTGTGCCTGGTTTTCCAGGGCTAGCACAGCATACGATACCAAGGATCAAACTTACAACTTTGCACTTGCCAGGCAGAAGCTTATGCTGCTATAGAGCTCAATTTCTTAACTCCTTCCCCAAATGCCTCTTAAATATGACAGATATTCCACTGGATTCTTCTGTAGCTCTGCCTGCTATGCAAAAGAAGCCATTTTCAGAGTTAAACCCTGTGCTGTCTTTATAGTTTACAATAGCAGTGGGCTTTTGGGAGGTTGGCTTTTTGGGGGTGGCTACTTCTGCTGCTGAGCTGCTCCACTGTTTCTCCCTGAAGATGCTGACCCTGACCTTTTCCAGGCTATTTTCTTTTTAGTAGAGACAGGTCCCCCTCCCTGGAAACCAGGGCTGGCCTTCCTAATGTTTCATTCCTTCTTCGGTTTTGCGCTCTGTTTCTCCAGTGGCTCTGTAGGGTCAGTTTTCTTGTCAGCCATCTTATGATTCTCAGAGTTCTATTTCTTTCTCTGTCCCTGCCAGGTGCTGGAGAGGCTTTATTTTGTTGCCAGTCTTGACACTGCTGATTTTAATGTGTTTTTTTTTTTTTTTTTTTTTTTTTTTTTTTTTTTTTTTTTTTTTTTTTTTTTTTTTTTTTTTTTTTTTTTTTTTTTTTTTTTTTTTTTTTTTTTTTTGTCTCTCTCTATTGACTCATATCTCACCTTTTGAGCATAGGGTTGTTGGAAGAGAGAATTATATGAACTCCATTCCTAGCCTATGGTGACGATTAGTGGGTGATGATTAATCGATTTTCCGTTTTGGTTGCCTTATTTGCAATATTTAGGGTAGAGATTTTCAGTTTGGCTATGTATGAGAATTACCTTTATGATACTTAAAAAATAATGTTGTAGGCAGAGCACAGTGACTGAGGTTCAATATCTGGCATGCCCTGCCTGCCCCACCCTGCCCCTGGGGGGATTGAGACTGGTCCTGGAGGCCTATACCTGTAATCCTAGCACTTGGGAGACTGAAAACAAGAGAATCAATGTGGGTCAGATCTATGTAGTGAGACCCTGTAGATCTTGTACTAAATACAAAACAAACAAATTAAAAATGGTAGCGGTGGTTGGTTAATTGATTTGAACTTTTAGAACTTGGCTGTTTAGAATTCATATTTTTCATGTGAATATAAATCCTTGGTCATTTGTTTAAATATGGCTTCTGACTGAGGAGGTCTAGACTACAACCTGATTTACCATGTCAGATCAATTCCTAGAGGTTGTGGCAGTTGTTACTGCTTGCGGTGTTGAGCGTTGCTCTTGTAGCAGCTGGTACACCAGTTCTCCAGCTTGGACATGAATTAAGATTACCTAGGAAATCTAATAGTTTCCTACTAATGGTTCTATTTCACCACCAGTCTCTGAATTAATTAGAGTCTGTCATGGCTTTCCAGTGAGAGTTTTCAATGATTCTGAGGTACTTTCAATTTGGAAAGCCACTGGGCTAGAACATTTTTAGCTTCTGGGCCAGGTTCACCACAGTGATTGTTTAATTGCTCTGAAGTCTATGGAAAATTTCTTTCCTCTCAGGTTTATTTGCATCCAGAATTTCGGCAGAGATCAAAAGCTTCGCGATTTCTGAGCCTTGTTGGCAGCTTCCGCACCTTAGAGGCCGATCACAAATTGGAACTGGATGGCAGCGCAGTAGGGATGAGTTTGATTCTCATCTTCAAATGTAAATGCTTGACTTTCAAGAGCTCTTTTATTCTCCAATTCAGTTTTTCTTTTACAATGGAATAATTTTTATAGAAGGAATATTTTCTTAAGGGTCACTGAGGATTCTAGTTTACAGATCTTCCTGTCTTTGTTTTTCCTTGATATTTATCCTGCATGCTTTGGACTTTCTTCAAATGCCTCATTTGCTAATATTTAGAAGTGAGTGATAGGAAGCCGGACTATATGACCTTTGGGGGCATTTCAAGTTTGTTGGCTGCTAAGATTTTTGTAAGGTTGAGGAGGCTGAGGGATGACATTGGTTATTAGTTTAGAAGACAGCTCTGTAGTAGAACAAGGAGGTGTTAGCATCATCACTCAGCCTTAGCTGCTTTAGTTCTTTTCAGTTTCTTTTATGATTAATTTTTATTAATATGAAATATGCATTTATGTATAAAATTATATATATACAGGGTACACATGATATTTTAACATTATATATACATATGTGTAATATGTTTATACATTGAACTACATATATAGCCTTATGTGGAGGTAGGAATTATATCAATTTCATTCTTAGTGGTGTAGCAAGTGATGATTAATTAATTTTCCCATTTGATCGCTTCAGCTATACTATATAGGGCAGAGATTTTCAGTGTACATATTTTTCAATGTATATACTTAACATGATTATTTTCCTCTTTCTTCTTTCCCCTTTCTTTTCTCCTTTCCTTCATCTCAATTGCCTATCGCTTATGTTCAGTATCTTTACATTTTACTGTATCTATTGTATTTTTCAAAGTTTATTTATTCTTTTGGGTGCTTACAATGGGAAGACAGTATGCTGTTTACTCAAGTGAGTGTTATTTTTTCTTAAGATTTCAAATAGTGTCTTAGCTTTCATACATTAGAGAGATATTTTTCTTTATGTCTGATTTTATTTAACGTAGTGTCTTCCGGTTGCATACATTTTGCTGCAAGATTTCTCTAGGTTTGAATGTAAAGCTCCAGGCCACTAGAGCAGACAAGGGAGGGGACAAATTGTTTCACAGTTTCTGTGCATGGACCTTCTACTATCGAGTTTTAGTCCTTTTATTATTTCCTCATGTTTTTCTGCTGCCTTTCAGTTTCTGCAACCTGCTGTGGGAGGCTTTTCTTTCTTTACTAACACTCTCAGATGAGTTCCGGACTGTGGCTTCCTTTTCTATGCCTCGTCTACCCAGAGTCTTCCATTTACCCCCCACTGTTTATTGCGGGCTACTTTCTTGTCCTCTCATTTGTTGCAGGTTTATGTCTTTTAAACTTTCCTCTACTATCGCGTAGTTCTAAAAGGACAGAGAAGATCTATCTTTTCATGTGAGAAATATGAGATGTCAATGATTGCACAGTAAGCTCTTTTGATGATGTACTGTATTTTATTTGTTTAATGAATGCTCTGTCTCTAGGATTTAATTTTCTTTCAGTGTTTATAATTATGAACAATTGCACCTTGAGAAACCACGGAATAGAAGCTTGTTGCAAACACTTCAGTTACAACCTTAACAGTGTAATTTTATAATTTACATACATTCAAAATGTGATAATAAATGATGACACTATCCTTTCAGTATACATGGTTCACATTTACTCCTGTAATTTTGTCTGTTAATAACACTTATGTAATCTAGACTTATTCGTGTTTCCCAGTTATTTTCAAGCTCTGTCAGATCAAAACCATAATTTCCATAGCAACACTGCTGGAATATAGGCAAATTTCCTGGAGAAGTATAGTAAATATTTTCTCAATTAAAAAACTGGGAAGCCATATTTTTGAAAGCACTTTTAAATAAATATCTTAGCCTAATATAAATGACTAAATTTTAGATATTTACTTTAATCAAATTTTCTGAGTAAGACTACTCTACAACCAGGCCTTAAGTTTCCATATAATTTCAAATACAAAACAAGTATCAGAGAGCTTATTAAGCAAGGGATTTTTCTTTAGTAAAGAAATTTACATAGTATCTAGAAAAGCATAGTGGATCTTACGGTAATTGTTGGATGCATCCCAGAATTTATGCAATCATTTCACTGCATAAAACTGGATGCGTAAGCTACCTTTGGTCTGTGCTTTAACGTCTTTGACCCCACATTCACCCCACCGCTTCTTTTCCAGTGATTTGAGTGGTAGGACATAGGTCTACTAATTCTGCACAGATGTCAGGGAGCCAGCCTTCCAGACAGCTGGAAGAAACAGGTGTACAGAAATCCAGGGACTACTAATGTATCTAATTGAATAAGTGCTGATAGTTACAAAAGTAATTAAGAATAACAGAAAGGCTTAAGAAACAGCTAACAAAACATTGCTGGAAATCACTGCCACCTGAAAGGCTTTCTAAAATAATGGGAGCATTTTTTATATTGAATGTTACCTTTAGTCTTGTAATTTACATAGGTATCGTTAATGAACTGCTCATTTATAGTACTGTTGAGTCTCTGCAGTATGTGTTGCAGGAATCTTTGAAACAGCAGTATCAGCAATTTAGAGTCTGCAGGCTTCTTCCTGAATATTTATAGAAAGATTTCAAAAGTATACTTACCAATTTTCTTTCTGTAATTTTAGCATTGTGGAATTACAATGCTTTCTTTTATAAAAATATCTTTCTTTCTGAATAAGAAAATATAACTTTCTCTGCCATGGCCTCTTCGTTGTTAGGATTTTCAAACTGAATCCCAGGAATGGTGGCACATAATGTTCCTGTACTATTTTTCAAATTATAACAACAGCATATGTATGGTGTTGTACACACAAAAAAGGAAAGGAAATAATTAAATAGGAAATCAGCCACTCATAATACAGGTACATGGAAACCATGTGTTGCATACATTACAGCCTCTCTTAATGTATATTATGCTTTATATCCAAAAGGTCCACAAATGCTTACTAACTCATAGGAGGGGCTTTGGGGACTGACTCCATTATGGGTGTGTAATAACTGGGATCAGTTCACTCATTGGATCAGTATGATTGAGTGTAGCTCAATTGATTAGGGTAAGACTGAATGAATACCCATCATGGATGTGCATGGTACTAACCAATAAGTTTGTAACCTGAATAAAATGAAAAGGGAAACACTACTTCTGCTTCTTCTGCCTACCCTTCCATGGCCTGTTTCTTCTCTGCCACAGCCTTCTGCCATACTACCCTGCCTTGGAGACAGCAAACTGTGGCTTGAAGCTTCTACGAACTGTGAGCTTAAAAATAAACCTTTTCTTCTTTATCCTGTTAGTGTTGGATATTTTGTCCCAGCAGGAAAAAGTAACTAAGACACTGAATATATTCATTTGCTTAGACTGCCAGCGTAAAGTACCATAGATTGGATGGTTTCAAGCAAAAAATATATTTTCCCACAGTTCCAGAGGCTGAAAGTCTGAGTATAGCTGCTGGCAGGCTTGCTTCTCTCGAAAACATTATTCTTTGGCTTCTTGTGGCTATCTTTTCTCAGCTCTTTACTAGTCTTCTTGTATGTGCTACCTTTGTAGGTATGCTAATCTCTTACTCTTGTTAGACATGAGTCAAGTTGGATATGGTCCCAACCTTTAATTAATAATTTAATTTCTATTTTTCTTTTTCTCATTGCACTGTGGGTTAAAATCAGGATGTTGTAATCCTAGGCAAGCACTGTAATGCTAAAGCCCCACTCTAAGATAAATACATTATTTTAATAATGCTTTATAAATTCTATATCCAAGTGCAACATATTATGAGGCACTGGATGTTATGTTTTCAATATATTCCTATATATGACTTAGTCCATAACAGCAAGCTTTTAAAATATGTGGGTATACCAAATAGTTTTCTTGTGCCAAAGTTGATATGCAGCAAACTGTTGCTGGAAAATGTGTATGGTTTTTCAAATTTTAATATATATTTGTCCATTAGCTTATTGCTACAGTCAGAATAATACACACATTCATCATGCTCAGATTTCTTTTGATCCTATAATCTCCTTCATTTTTGCCTTTATACTCTGTTCCCAGACAACAACTCATATATCAGTTTGTTCTTCTAGAATTTTATCAAATGGAATCATATAGCACACAGTCTTTCTATCTGTCTCTGTTTATTTGAGACTCATCCATTCTGTGCTTTGTAATACAGAATTTAAGACAGTATCTGGAAATTAGTGCAAATCTTAACTAATAATTCAGTAAATAAAAATATTAAATAATGAATGTTCTGGAAGTCTAAGGAGATTGCATGTTATATTCAGTTGAATGGTGCTCATGATTTTGTTAATCGCTATGAAATATTTTATACACTTCAGTAAATAAAAATGCCTGTAGCTTAGAAAAATGTCATGCCTGATACTTAGAAAGTATGTAAGTATCCTGACTGGGTGTCATGGCATGCATGTATCTGAAATCCCAGCTACTCAAGAAGCTGAGGTAGAAGGACCCAATGTTTGGCCCTAACCTGGGAACTTAGTGGAACCTTTTATCTAAATAAAATAAAATAAAATAAAATAAAATAAAATAAAATATGGTTAAACATGTAGCTCAGTGGTGGGGCATGTGCATAGCATGTTCACGTTCTTGGATTCAATTCTTGCTACCTTCAAAAACAAAATGCTTCTGCTAGTATTGTGAAAGAAGTATGTATGGCAGTGGAGAACCAGTTATTTTTAAACTTTATGTGTGTGTGTTTTTTTTTGTACATTGTGTTTGCATAACATTGGCCATGTTAAAATACATAATAAGGGCTGAGCTGTCGTGGGTCTTGTGGTGAGACTTCATATATCTGAAAGAAGAGAATGTGAAGACAAAGCACCTATTTACAAGCTGAGCAGCATGCTCAGCCCAGCCAGCTAGATTCCCCCTGAGAAGCCCAGATAATCCAAGTGAAGAAGAGAAAAGCAGCACGGATGTCAAAAATAGAAAAGAAGAGAAAGGTCACCAAGAAACATCAATACAAGATAGGGGACTCTTGAACATTTGCATTATCTGGGGGAGTCAGTCCTTGCATGCTCATTGAAATACCCCACAAAGACATAGGAACAAGTGACTTCTTTAGGTTTAAAACTATAGATTTAAAATTCTTTTTTATCAGTCCTTCACCTTTGCCAGATTGAAGCTGGGGATGTCCCCAGGAGGTTTGGCTAAACATGTTAAAATAAGAAAGCATGTAGGTTCATGACAAGAATTTTGAAGCTCTACACTGCGACCTAGAGCCACAGATGAGATCAATACTTCTGGACTAGCTTTTAGAGGTATGTGAAGTATACACACTTCCTAGGGAAACATTTTGTCTTGCACAAGATTTTTTGATAGATTTATTTCGACACAAAGGAATATAAATAAAAAGAGGCTTCAACTTGCTGGAATTACCTCACTGTTCATTGCTTCCAAACTTGAGGAAATCCATGCTCCCAGACTCCAAGTGTTTGCTTATGTCACTGGTGCTTGCAGTGAAGAGGATATTGTAAGGATGGAACTCATCCTATTAAAGGCTTTAAAGTGGGAACTTTATCCTGTCACAATCATCTCCTGGTTATATTTCTTTCTCCAAGTTGATGCTCTTAAGGATGCTCTTCAAGTTCTTCTATCTCAGAGACTTTCATCCACACTACCCAACTTTTGGATCTGTGTATTCTAGTCGTACATTCATTAGCATTTCAGTACAGAATACTTGCTGCAGCTGCCTTGTGCCATTTTATCCCTATTGAAGTTGCTAAAAAAGCTTCAGGTTTGGAATGGGACAATGTTTTGGAATGTGTTGATCGGATGGTATCTTTTTTCAGTGGAGTAAGAAGATGAAGACTTTCAAGAAGATACCTATGGAAGATAGACATACCATCCAGATGCATACAAATTATTTGCCTATGCTGGATGAAGTTAATTATGTAGATACCTTTGGCAAAGCGGGGCAGCTGTCATCAGTTTGCAATGGAGACGTTGTGACACCACTGAAGGGCACAGAGAAGCCACCAGGAAAATGTGAAAGATGTCCCTTAATTGAACAAGTTGGAATTGATCAATATTAGCTTGAATCTACTAAAGTTTTACAAAACACCTTTGATTATCATTGCCAATTTGAACGTTATGCTGCCATTCTTTTATTTTTAAAAACACTTAGGCTTGGCACTAAAGAAATGTACTTCCAGTATTGGTTGTTAAAGGCGCAACAGGACATGTTTACAAAGATGCCTTTGTTTCCAGGGTTACTGGACAGAAGCCAACCATGATTCATGCCATCAAAATTTTGGTTCTTTGGATGTAGTGTTACTGTATTTGTCTTGATAAATGGGACTTTCATCATTGACCTTTTTAGACTAGGTAATTCTACCTTAAGAGTACATTCAGTGATGCAGTACTTTGCATCTATTTTTTAGATTCTTAAAATTCCTATACTATTGACTAGTGCAATTTTGTTTTTGAAAATAAAATTTAAATCTGTTTACAAGGATTTAATTTTGTAATCAGGTGACTAACTTATCTAAGCCTGTTGTAGAAAGGTGTTATAAAACTTGAATTTTTACAATTGGTAAAATTAGTTTTTAGCTAAGGCATCAATGAACATGAAGTTTAAACTACTCTGAACATTGAGGATATTAAAAAAAATTATACCAAGATAAATGCTATGGCTCCTACTTAGGTATTATTAGAAATAGAGAGTTTTGTCAAAACTTTTTTCCTTGCTTGTATACCAAAATCTGGATAAAAATCTTAATAGCTTTTCAAACTATTTATATGAGAGTCTCTTATTACTCTTAAGATATCCCTATGGATTTAAATTTAGTAGAACTGAGGCTTTATTTATATTTCCAAAATGTTAAAAGTCCATTTTAAATTCCTATGTTATGAGGTGTGGACAGTGCCAAAAGTGAAAGTTTAGCATTTGTCCTAAATTTCTATTTTCTTAAAGCAGAAAAATATTAAATTTATACTGACTCCTATACATTTATTAAAAAAAAAACTTGACATAGAATTTGCTATACATACACAAGGTAGTGCTACATAAATATTTTAAAGTAGATTTAAATGGAAAGTTATATCAGACAGCTAGTTACCAGACATGTGAAACTCTTCCACCTTTGAAGAAACTGTAAATTAAAACTACTGCTATGACATTAAGTCTTCTGTATAGTTTTTGTTCTTAAGTTAATGTTTCAGTATCTTGTCTGAAAAGCAAACACCACTAAATGTGTATATATGTATTATATAAACAATCTTTTAATACTGTTTTTAGTCCATTGTTTAGAAATAAAAGCTAAATATTTTTAAAAAATATATAATAAGCAGTTGAAAATGTGAACCACTAGGAAGAAATCATTTTAGGAGAGACCAAAGAGTGGAGAGGATAGAGAAAAGAATTTTCTGAATCTTTCTTTGTGCTACCAAACAACCTGATACTTTCACAATGGAAAGAAAATGGTGTCAGGGAAAACCCCTAGGGAAACAAACCAAAATCGGAGTTCCAAGTAGCGACAGTCACTATCCATAAGAGTTTCAGCAAATAGTGAGATGCATTTGTCCCTGATATCTTGAGCTATTAGGACTGTTTTATTGCTCCTGTTTTCACATTTAACAATGGTAGACCTAAGTATGGATCTCGTTTCATGTGCTGGGACCTGTAGTTTTGAAAACTGGCTAAAATTAAGCATGGGGGAATTCCTATCTATCATTTTTGAAATTTGTCTTCCTATATTGTCTGCAATCTCTTTCTGGAAATGTTATTACCTGGATAGTGATATTGATATTTTTAGCCTGAAATGTCTTTATATTTCTTCTCATATTTTTCATTTTCTTCTACTCGTGGCAAGGTTTCCTTAATCTTATTTCCCAGCTTGGTTATTGAAATTTCAACTTCGTTAGTCTCATTTTGTAATTTCTCATGGGGTCCATCTGGGATCTTTTACTGTAACATTTTTCACAGGAGCTTGTTCATGATTTACATATGTCTGGGCTTTTTTTCTTAAAAAATACCACTTAAAATATTTTAAATTTATTTTTTACTTGTATATCACTTCTCTATTAATTTAGGTGTCACCTCCTTCCCTTATCTGCCTTTTTTCTAACTTTTTAATATGTCATGTGTAAACTGCTTTTTTTCTTAAATATCTATTGAGTCACAGCTCTCAATTTACTTTAAAAACTTTTTCTGATCACTTTAACTTTTGTTTGAAAGAAATTCTGCTCTTATTGCTTTTGCTTACTTTAGGACAAGTGCTGACAAAAGGCTATTTGTGAAGGTGATGAACTAGGACTTTAAAAAATGGAAATGACAGTTCTTTTGAGTAGCAGTTCCTCTTTCTTTCAGCCTCAATTGTAAATCTTGGTCTGTGATATATTGAGAATTTTACTGTATACTATCTAGGGATTTGCTGTTTGAATAAATTTGTGTTTTGTTACATTTTCTTGATACATTTTGATGTCACAACATTCTTCCATCTGCCTCATCAGTAATGCATCAATATCCATCTTCCTGCAATTGGTTGAAGTCTATATTCTGTTAATGATTCATTTCTTATTTGTTTGTCTGTTTTCTTTCTTTCTTTATGCATTTGGTGAAGAATCTCACCACACAGCTTGCACTCATTGTGATCCTCCTGCTTTCAGACTCCAGAGCCCTGGGATTACAGGTGTGCGTATGCCATCATGCTCAGAGTTGATGGCTGGCTCAGCACATCTAAGCGCGGGGCCAAACCAGCATGTGGTGCCCAGGATCAAACCCCAGTCACTGTGCTAGCCTAAGCAGATGCTTAGTCCACTGAGCTACCTTGCCACCCTTGTTTTCTTTTTTAATATTGTTGTGGCAGGTTTATTTATTTTCTAACTCTGATTTAGTCTTCTTTTGTCATTTTATGGTTTTAAGCTTGATCTTAGTTTAACATCTCGAAGGCTATAAAATGTACAATATTACTCAATTTAAAAATATTCTAAAAATTAAATGATACCATGTACATATTTCTTATTTGAATCCTAAATAATATTTTCATCCTCTAATTGCATACTAAGGTTTTTAATGATAGCTCTGCAAAATCATAGCTGATATAATATTGGATTTTGGACTTTCTTTTCATAGCAAGCAGAAGTACTTCTTAACCACTTATAAGAAGACTCTACAAGTTTAAGATATTAAGATATATTAAGAAAATTGGGGGTTGGGGAGATAGCTCTGTGATACAAGTGCCTGCCTGGCAAGTGCAGGGTCACGAGTTCAAACCCTCGTCCATCAAAAAAAAAAAATTGATTTTCAGGTATAACTTTCTTTCTGATACAATCTACTTTCTAGTTAATATCTTGATTTCTAGCATTTTCCTCCTAAAAACATATTTGAATAAAAAGACTTAAGTGCAGCTTTTGGGAAAATATTTTTAATTTAATCAAAGGGAAAACATTTCATACTTTGATCAAACTCAAGGGTATTCAATCAGAGAATTCTCAACTATGTACATGAATAAATCTAGATTCTTCTACCAGTGACCTAAATGTGTTTGGAAGTGGTTTAATTGCAGAGAATATTAAGGAGGATATTAAGCTAGCCAACAACTTGATTTTGACCTGTGCAAGTCTAAGCAAAGGATCTAGCTCACCCACTCAGAGGTGTGATTTGTAGAGCTGTGAGATAATACATTGGTATTGTGTTAAGCTTTAAAAGCTTGTTATAATTTTTGTGTAACAACAAGAAAATATGCAGGTAGATTAAGGGTGGGGATAGAAGCTAGGATGATTGATTTATCTTTATCTTCTGCATACTCAGTCACCTCCTAGGAAAGGTGACGACAGGCCTTTAGGCCCAGAGTGTTTGCCTTGAGGTAAAGTCTGAATGAGTGTGTGCTGTCATATCTCACTATGTGGAATGCCTAATCACTGATGTGATAGTGACTAAGGGGGTGATATTTTTGAGAAGCTGTTAATCCGGCGGGTGGATCAGCCTGAGCAGGAATAGTGCCCTTCTCAAAGAATCCTCAAAAAGCTGCACTGCCTCTTCAACCTTGTGAGTAGCTAGAAGGTAACACTTGAGGAGGAAGAAGGACTTTACCAGGTACTGTAGGATCCTTGATTTTGAAATTTTCAGCTTTTTGAACTGTTATGGAGAATTTTTTGTTGATTTAGAGCCTCTAGTTTATGGTAAATTGTTCTAGAAGCCTAAACAGACTTAAGATAGTGTTGCAACTGTTCTGGATCATGGAATCTAAATGGAAGTGGCATGTCTCTCTTTCCAGGACAAACTTAAGAGGCATTTCCTGATTCTCCCAGCCTTGCTTTTCCCTGACCATGTGGTCTACATTTGTGGGTTGGGGTACACTGTTCTTCAGGACCCTGGAGTAAGGTGGCATGGAGTAGAATTAAAGTTAATCCATGGTAGATATGAGAGACAAACAGTAAGCTAATGTTTAATGTTGGAAGCCAAGGAAAGTTTTGCTTTCCACAGAATGACTTGTGCAAACTGATTGAATCAGATCAGGTGCATCACACGAGGCCTGCTACGGCAGAAACTGAAAATGTGTTCATTGGTCTCAGGTGAGAAATGTACAATGAATAATCTATTGCTGGAAGCTGGAAAAGATTGCACCTCAAGCTATGGAGTAATATGCCACTGAATATGATGAGTGGGAAGGCAAAACCCCTAGCTTTAGATAGAGATATACAAAACAAAATTTTTGGTGCTTAGTGGTTCTTATTGTTGAATTTAGCAGATGGTTTGGCAGTGATTTTCCATTTTCACTAGAAAAACTAAGAGTTTGAAAGGCTGATTAAAACTCAGCCACTTGGTAACAACCTACTCATGGGTATTGCTTGCCCATCCTTTGTTAATACCTCTAAAAGAACTGTGATTATGCTCAGCAAATAATTTTATAGTTGAGTAAAAACTTCGTAGAAAACTTAAATGTGTGGCTTTCCTATGGAAGCTAAATTCAAAACAATGGGACATCAAGTCCTCTGTTGCTACATACTGCTGACTAGAATAAAATAAATAGATGTTTTCCATTTTTGAGTGAGTTTATTCACATTGCTAAAAGTTTCATCAGCTGATGCTAAAATAGATTTCAAATCCAGGGAGAAGAAACAATGAGCTATTCAACCTCTTGTGCCCAGGTTTGCTGTTGCAGAGGAAATAATAGAAAAATAGAACTTCCCAGAAGGTTAAACTTGAGATCAAGAACAGAGATAAATGATGAGAAAGCAGAACTAGGGTTTCATCAAGGATTTTTTTTTCCCTACTCCAGAGTCTCTGGATGCAGGTATTTATGGTGCTTTCGTTGACTTGTTTAATTTATTTTCTGTTGGATATATAAACTACATATAATTTTTTTAAATTCACTGTTCCCTGGTATAAGAGACTGAACAACTGATTCTAATGAGTAAATTACCATGGAATCTTTTTTTTTTTTTTTGGCTTTTTGAGACAGAGTCTCACTGTGCAGTTCAGGCTGGCTTTGAGCTCACTTTTGTAGTCCAGGCTGGTCTCGAACTCACAGCGATCCTCCTGCCTCAGCCTCCCAAGTGCTGGGATTACAGGCGTGAGCCACCACGCCTGGCTCTACCATGGAATCCTTGAATTTGAGAAGCTTTAGCTCCTGAATAGGCTTAGCTTAGTGATTTTGTGTGGTCCATTCACTCACAAGTGGAAAGAATACAAGGAGCTTATAAACAGAGACTTTAAATATCATTCCATGGTTGATTTCTTTCTAAGTACCGTGAAAATTGGCAATGTCCAGGCTGAGCACGGGTGAGCTTTTAATCTAGACTTCAAATTTAAAAAGATATGAAACAAGGCTAAAGCTGTCTCACGGTGGGCACTGGAAAGATGGGTAAGAAATGAGCGTACTTGGACATTTCTTCTTCTTCCTTTCCCACTTCTCTTTCTCCTCTTCTCCTTTTTTTTCTCTACCATATTTCCCTACCTACTTTCACATTTTGCTCTGGCAGCTTAAGATCATCTATACAAATGGTTGTCATTTTCAGTTGATCAAACTAACTAAAACAAATGCAATATAAAAGTGCAAAAAATTCTGAAATGGGAGTACTTTTCACTTAGAAGGTCATCATTTTTATAAGAGCCAAGAAATTGATGTTGGGCACATGTCATAGCAAAGAATCTTTCATGGATGAAGTAATCTCTGGGATCGGGTTGGAACAGGTGAAACAATTTCATCAGTTCAGGAAAACGAGACAAGAATGCAACGTTGCAGGCCATGCGCCTAGTGGCCCATCGCTTGCCAGGCCCTATTTCCTAACAACACATTCAGCTTCTGAACTTATGACTGGATGAACTCACTGGTGAGTATAGCACCCCCATGACACAATCATTCTAAACACACAAAACTTTGGGGGACTATTATTCTTTCTGAACTAGAGCATTAATTGCCTTTAGGTGAACTAACTTCTTGGCATCACAAAGCTCTCTGAAATCAATCATATTTATGCTAACCTTTATTACAGGGAAAGAATACAGATAAAAATCAGCCAGAGATTCTGAAGCTTCTGTTGTACTGTCCTGTAGAGTGAGAGGAAGTATTATCTTTTTGATCTGGTTGTAACTATCCATGAAATTGTTAACAAGAGAAGCTTGCTGTTGTCGAAGGTTTCTATTTGGATATAATTATGTAGCTATGAATGACTGATTAATTGCCCACATGGTTGAACTCAGCCTCCAGGTTATCTGATACTGTGTGAAAAGAAGCACTCACTTTAAGTTAAATGAAACAAAGTGGGCCACCCCCATCTGAGCAGAGAGACACTACAACCGTGTATGGCAGAAATTCCCTCCCAAAATTCAAGGTAAAACAGTGTATCTTCTTCTGGGCCAAGTTAAATGTTTAGTACATACTTGAAGATAAGAAATGCTACTCTTGCTGGGCGTGGTGGCTCACGCCCGTAATCCCAGCACTTGGGAGGCTGAGGCAGGAGGATCGGTGCGAGTTCGAGACCAGCCTGGGTTACAAAAGTGAGCTCAAGGCCAGCCTGAACTGCATAGTGAGACCCTGTCTCAAAAAGACCAAAAAAAAAAAAAAAGAAATGCTGCTCTTGGTCCAGAGATAGCTCAGTGGACTAAAGCATCTCACACATGCTAGGCAAGTATACAACTACTAAGATATACCTCCCTCTGAGAGAGCCTGTTTAGTCTGTAACTTATGCTCTAAGTAACATTTTGGTCACTTTTTTAAAATTAAAATATACAGTGCATTAATTATTGCTATTGTCTTTTTATGTATTTAGTGTTTATAGGGTCTCACTACACAGATTGGACTTGTAGTGATCCTTCCTGTTTTTCAGCCTCCCAAGAGCTGGGATTATAGGTGAGTGCCACCACACTCAGTCTCAGTCACCATCTCAATGAGCCCTAGGGGCGGGGCTGGCACAGCAGGTTAGGGGTCAAACCCACGGTCCCTGTGTCTACCTAAGCAGGTGCTCTAATCCTCTGACTATCTGGTCCTTATTTTATGAGATTTTTATATTCTTCATAGGAGGAAGATGAGTGTCTTAAAATTTCATTATTGATATTTACCTATATTAAAATAAAATAAGAAAAGCTACTATTGTGCTTAAGAGAGATGGAAAATAACTTGTGGTGCCCCCTAAGTAACTAAGAGAAGATAAGGAACAAAGAACGGAGAAGATGAACCTGCTTTTTCAGTCCAGTTCTTTAACTTGAAGTCTGTTAACAGGAATCTGCCCTTTGAAAGCCACACAATAGGCTAATACCTAGGAGTCTTCACCTGATGGTTTTTTATGACATCCACCAGTGTTCCACTCTTTCTAAATGCTTGAAATCTTGCATCATTTATCCTGTTTATGGTACAGAAGGACTCCTTTTGGACCTAAAACCTGTTCTAATACAGAATACCTTTTATTATTCCAAGCTGTTTTGTCTCACATTTATGAGGCTACTTTCTAGTTTGTTTACAGAGAACTGATCAAGGACATACTTGCAATATTGTACTAAAATTTATTTATATGCAAAGTTTATTTAAATATTCTTCCTTCACCTTCCTTGAAAGTATAAAAGGAGAGAGAACAATAAAAATATTTGCATTTTCAGCTGTTTTAAGTCTGCTCCAGATTATAATTCAAGATTCATACCATAGGTATATGATCTTGGAATATTTCATAATTCTACTGTTTATGATATGGCTCTGGGACTATAGTCTTTTATTCCCTTCAGATTTTGGTGAAAGCCAAAGGCATAAACAAGTTATCTATGTGATGTATATTACATTATATAACTGTACCCTGGTTTCTTTTATTGTTTGTGTTACCGGAGTCATAAGTAGAACTTGAAATAATTTTATCAAACTCACTTGAGCTTTTATCAAACTCACTTGGGCTCTCTAAAGATTTCGGTAATTTGCACTGTTTAAAAACCACCTAGCTATTCATTAAAAATTGTCAAAGTTCAAAGATAACTGATGTGCTTGATTTTTGCCTTAATTTACTATCATAGTTAATGAATACTATTGACAAAAGGAATTCCCAATGTAACCCAAATGAATCCATTAGGAATTTAAAAAAAAATTAGCTGCATATTAATTGAGTGCTTTTATCCTAGAAAAGAGTAACCTCTTGTCATGAGACTACATCAGTAAATCTATTAAGATAGGTTGTTTAGCTGAAGGTATCTTGCCTAGCTGTTTATATATTGGTGGATATTAAAAAAAAACCCGGAATATAAAATCTTAGCAGGTTAATATAGCAATGTGAATTAAAACAATTTGACTGTAATATTATGTGATAACAACATTAGTAAAAGTTAGCAAACATATTATTAACAGTATTCTAGGTTTTATATTCACTATCATGGTGCTATTACAGGGCTTACTGTTTTTATTAATCAATTAGACATTATCTACAAAGAGCTAAAAATTCTCTGTGTCATTTCACCAAGAATCTATCCAAAAGAAAAAAGAAATTCAATTTTAAACCAGTTAGTGAAACACACACAGCACAGAATTTTTTAATAATAAAAAATTAGCCGGGCGTGGTGGCTCACGCCTGTAATCCCAGCACTCGGGAGGCTGAGGCAGGAGGATTGGTGCGAGTTCGAGACCAGCCTGGGCTACAAAAGTGAGCTCAGGACCAGCCTCAGCTGCATAGCGAGACCCTGTCTCAAAAAGAAAAAAAAAAAAAATTATGTCACCCCAATATCACAGAATACCTACAGGCATATCACATCTACATTACAGGTTTTTGACTGCTGAGAATTGGTTCAGCCTAGGTTGTATTGGTGCCCAAATCTGGCTGCATATCACAATCATACTTCCTTATTTCATACACCTTTTCCCAAAGGACACATTTATCTCAAATTCATGGCATAGACATGGTGACTAAGAAAGGGGGCTTAGTGTGGCCACTATTGATTTTTACTCTATCTTTTCATGGAAGTGTGGAAGTAGGAGGCAATTGTTTGGTTTATAAAAGTGCTAAGCACCCTTGAGACCACCCATTCTCACATCAGTACATGCTGTTAATATTCGTCATGAGAAGGAGAATCTTCAGTAAGCCTCATGGTGTACAAGAAGGTGGTCATGGGCTCCTCCATACAGCTAAAGACTCGCATATACTGATTGCTCAATGTATGCAGTCTTTCACTCCATCCACAAACTAATAGTGTTAATAGTACTTTACCCAGAAGCTGTGAACATTGGATTTTTTTGTTTTTGTTTTTATCCTTAAAGTGAGATAAAATAAAAACAGAAGTGTTTTTAAGGAACTTGTATTTGAGTGGTGTAAATAACTGGCCCATCAAGTTATGCCATTTTATTTCAAGGTCTGTGTGAGAAGTAATAAGTATTTGGTGGTGGGAATTACGTACCTTTCTTCTCCACTCAATATCTCTGCCTAATAGTAGTGCTAGTGAGGATGTCCTGTAGCTAGCACTATTTGGCAAAATGATTGGTTGCGGATCAGCAGGCTGCCCTGTGGACTACTTATTTACTGCCTGATCTGAATTTCATGTGTCCACATGTCTGTGCAAGACAAAGGATCAAAAAGTCTCTAGGTCAGAAGTAACCTTATCTCTGGGGGAGATGTTGAACTGAGATGATTCTAATCTAATTCTCCTATAAGGCTGTAAGGTTTTTTTTTTTTTTTTTTTTTTTTTTTTTTTTTTTTTTTTTTTTTTTTTTTTTTTTTTTTTTTTTTAATGGCTGGCTCAGCATGCCCTGGGGGTGGGGCTGGCACAGCATGTGGTCCTGGGGATGAACCATGGTCCCTGCTGTTGCCTAAGCTTTCCTAAGCAGGTGCTTTAGACTGCTGAACCATCTCGTTGAGCCCTCCCATAAGTTTTCTTGAATTGCATTCAAATCACTCACCTTTGGAGGGTTGGGTTACAATAGTAGTTGTGGAAAGAGACAGCTTGAAAAAACGAAACAAAATAAAATATAACAATAACAACAAAATGTTACTTGGTCATTAATGGCCATTTGGCAAAGACTGAAGAAGTAAGTGAGGTTGGTGACAGAGAAGTACTGGAGACAAGAGATTTTAGCATAGGGATATGGAACATTGTTTTCTTGTGGATAGTGAGTCTATAAGCTCGGTATAATTCCATCAGTCTAGGCAGTGGTAAAGTCAGACTGTTAGTTTCAGAGGAACTGCTCCATGCGCAATGGTGTGCAGTGACAATCAGTATTCTAAGTCTGTGGTTGCATAGAAGAGCCCATGACCTTTTTCTCATATATCGTGAGTGATACTAAGAAGATTCTCATTCTTATGGTGAATACTAAGGGCATGTCTTGATGTGAGAGTAGGTAGTCTCAAGGGTGGCTAGCAGTTTTATAAAACAAGTTTATTTCACAATGAAGTTCTACAACTCTGAAGCTGAAGTAGTAGCTGCAATTTCTAGCGCAGGCTACACTGCAGGCTAAAGTGAGAGTGCACAGAATTCCTTCCAGAGTAGCCTGGCGTCTCACAGGCTGGGTCTCTTCATGGAAACAGGCAAGAGTTTCATGGCAAGATACACCACTGTGGAAGCCAAGTAGGTAGCACTTGGGTACGAAGTCCATTCCTTTAGGTGATAAGAGCTCATCGGCTTGAATCAAGGTAAAGCATCTATACTGATGATTGGACCAAAGACTGTGGCAGGGAAAGAAAAGAAGTGTTTCAGGTAAGATTTCAAAGAAAGGAACTAATTTATTGCAGTGATTTCCAATTAAATCAAACTTACATTCTGGTGAGAAGAAATTAAATGTGAGATTTATTGTGTTGAGCTAGAAAGGAAGGTGACACATGTACATTTCTCAAACCTTAAGATTTTTTCTTGTTTCTTGGAAGATACTTTGTTGCAGATTATGCCTTTGATTTATGCCAAACTACTTTTTGTTATGTAAAAGTAAAATGGTGACATATTTCATAGTTGAAGATTTCTGAAGTATTGTGATTTTGTGTATTACATAGCTGTGACCGTATCTTTGAGGGAAATTTAAAAAAGGCATATGAGAAACTGGAAAAAAAAAAACTGTTAAAAGCAAGACTTAGTTTTAATAAATTGAATAGAAGCTGGCATTCTAATATCTTGAACAGTGTGTGAGTTCAATCTTTATTATGGTGGATGCTTAGACTTGGTGTAGCTCAGGATCACAAAGTTGGCCCCCACTGAAAAGATGAGAAGATCTTGGAAATCATATTTTCCTCTAAAAGGAGTTCATGTTTGTTGACAGTCATTCTTGGCAGAGATTTAGTTAAGGATAGGAAATAGGAAGAGGTGGAAGGATGGGATAAAATGAAGATAATTGGCCTTCTGCGTCATGCAGACTTCCCAGAGTGATCTGGACCAAACACTCTTGAGCGTGGGACTGTTGAAAGCCAAGGATCAGTTGACTCTGTGAAGAGAATTATCTCTTTACTTTGTTATGCTTCCCTTTTATTTTCCTTCAACTTATAGAAAATCTTATTAAAATTGCATCAGTGCTTTTCATGCTTGTGGGAAAGCACGGAGAGAAAAGCAGTGAACTCAGAAGGGAGGTGGTGATCTTAGTCCTCACTGCAAACGTCTGCAGAAGGACGATGACTGAAGCAGCAGGTGACAACATAGCATATTCATGGAACATTTAGTTGCCCCCAGAGATTTTGGACTGTCTTTGGGGATGGCAGCCTGTCAAGAGAAGACAGACGACAGTTAGACTGGATGGAGGCTTTCAAAGTCTTACATCTGAAAAAATTAAATGATCTCACAATGGAGTTCAAATACAGAAGAGTTTACAACATGATAGACCCTTTGTAATTTCATCTCAGGTAGCTGATTGTTTGTAAAGTTTGAATCCCCCTTGTTGCTTTCAGCTTCCTGATCAAGCCAAGCCAATCCTTCTCCAGCTTTGAGAACCAGCCATGCTCTCATTTTTCTGGCTTGTAAAGCTTGTTTTCTTTTTCTCACACTTCCAGTGTTAGCCTAACTGACAAGTCATTACGGTGCTCTTCCTGTATTTAAATGCACTTTCTTCTCCTTTCTTGCTTTTCTCTCCTCTCACAGTATCCTGTTCATTAAATTCATAGTATTTCACAACCACAGATGTATAAGTTTTCATTAATTATCTGTGTTCTAGAGTACAAAATCCATAAAAGCCGTGGCTATGACAATTTAAATAAGCATTGCAAAATGAGCTTTTAGCTGCATTCCTTTGATCATAGGCTTTAATACAAGAATTTAAATAAGTAGATAATGTACTCGTTAGGAAAATGCAACCTCATTTTAGTTGTCAGGCTGATGTGGCCAAGGGACATTTAAGTTATATAAGAGTTATTTCCAGAAGCTTCTAAGCTTCTGGAAATCATCAGAGTCTTATAATCTGCATGTCTGCCATGATGCTATACTTTTAAGAAATACACAAACCCACTTCCCACATGCCTAATGACATATAAATTTTACCTTTTTAACAATTTAGAAATAATCAAATGGGAATCTTCACACTCTGTTCCTGTTGTACTAGGCTATTTTTATTCTGCCTTTAGTTTTGGGTTTTATCTACCAACTTTGAATTCACCTGTGACCTCAGTCTTGAGGTTTGCTTTTGGTTTCTCAGATTCAACTTTCTGTACTCTCTAAGGACTTCAGTTTGCACTCAGCCTCTGACTGTTCTATTCCTGGATCTTTCTGGTTTATTTCTCTGGCTTAGCTGTGGTTCAAGACCAGAACTGTAGTACACCTTGTCTGATCCTGATTTGACTCCTGACCATATTGATTGCCAAGGTGAGGAAGGCCATCCATGTTTGCTGCTGAAGAGTGGTGGTCTCTTCAGCAAGTGTCACCTGTTATAATTCCTTCCTAGCAGTCTGTATTGTGACAATAATGCTGCGCTCTTCCTCACCTGTCTCTTTCTATTTTGATCCATGCTATAGTAGCAATAAATAATGTCCATATTTTTGGATTTGGATCACACACTGTACTATGGGCAGAGTTTTGGTTTCCTGACTTTGTAGTGGAAAGGAGGTGTGAGTGAGCTTCCCATGTCAAGACTGCTGTAATGTGTGAGGAAGGAAGGAGAAAAGCCTATTTCCAGTCCTTTCTTGCTCCTGTAATGCTGCTGTAGGACTAAGTTGTTTATGGCAGCCTCTTAGGCGAAGCCCTATATGTTGATCAAACTCTGATCCATTGCGTCCTTTTGCAGATTCCAGCCAGGGAAAGCATGTTTAAAGCCACACCACTCCCCATCACCTACCATGTCCTTTTCCTTGCTCTGGTGTCTTTTTTCCTTTTTCCATGCTACATGATTCTTTTAAGTACATGATTAAGAACATAATTTTTTCTTTCTTGAAGATTAACTAATAGTCCTGTAGCGCAGACACTGCAGCAAAGAGGAATGAGAGCCAGCATATACAATTATGTGGCGGAGCAGCAGATGTTGACTTCAGTGGAAATAGTCTAAAGGAATATAAAGCAAAGAAGTTAAAGTGCTTCAGACATATTCTAGTGGAAATTGTGATGGAAGGATGCATTTCAAATATCAACTTTTAAAATAAAATATTTTATTTTTTTTTTGGTACCAGGAATCAAGTACAGGACTTTGTGTTTGCAGGTATTATGTCACATTTTCCACTGCCCCCAAAGTGGAGCACTTTAAATGAAATATATAAATGTATTCAAGATAATAGAGAGTTGTTCTACAGTTTGGCTTAGCTAATCACTTGCTTTTATTCAATGAAAGTAAATGCCTGTTTTTTGTTACATAGTACTTTTAATAGAGCTGTCATGCATGTGCGGGTTATCAGCCCTGCTCAAAGGCTGCACATAATTTTGTGTGCTGGGAGGACATCTAATCTTAGGATCTATACAGATTAGTCACAAGAGAGTTTAAGTCTTGTCATTCATATTAAATAAGTAAAGAATGATAAAAGATCCTTTTGTGAAGGCCAAGTTAGGTCCTCTAAATAATTCTCCTTTATTTGGTGTAAGCAATGGCCAGCCTCCATTATCCTACTCACTGTGCCTAAAACACCTTATGTGTAGGAGCGTATGTAATTGCCTACGTTTCTAGAGTTCTGTGAAAATTTAGATAATGCCAGCAAAGGTGCTTTTAGCTGCTTTAGTGGTATTATGACCTTTCTTCTGCACTTAGAATTAAATCTGAAAATAGTTCAATGATAATCTCGCATTAAAGACTTTTAGTCAGTTTCAAACCAATGAGATGGAGAGAAAGTAGCCATAGACCTTTTAAATAACTAATAGGTAGAGGTTAGGGACCGGAAATGAAAAGGAACTGCAGAACAATTTGCTAACCTTATTATACAGAAGTTCACTAGGCTGTGGCAAAAGCGATCCCTCCGATGTACTGGAGTCTTTCTCTTTCCTTCTCTCCCTCTTTGCTTTCTCTTCTACTTCATTTCCTCCTTTCATCTGACAAATATTTGTTAGGGGAGAAAAAATTTATATATGATGGTGACCAACCTTTCCCCTTCCTTTGCCCTGAAAGGAGGTTCTAGACTAAAGTCCTCCTCACCAAAAGCAGCTTGGAAGTATTAGAGATTAGCAGAGATTTGTAAAGGAGAAGAGGAGAAGAAGAATCCTTTTTTTTTTGTTTTTTTTTTTTTTTGTTTTTTTAGGACTGGGGTTCAAACTCATGACCTTGTACTTGCCAGGCAGGTACTTGTGCCACAGAGCTATCTCCCCAGCCCCTAGAACCCGTTTTTCTTTTAAAAAAACAAAACAAAACAAAACTATTCATGTATATCTATTTCAATGGATAAATGAGTCATGAAGAATTTAAACTATTATGAAATTAATTTTGGTTGAGGAATCATATATTATTTTATTTATTTTTGAACCTAATATTCTTACAACAAATTATATATCAAAGAAACAAAATAGAGCTACAAATAAGACGAAGGGGCCGTCACATAATAAAAAGGAACAGAAATTATGAAAGGGGACACGATCTATGCGCAGCATCCTGTGAAGGCAGTGAGGAGGAGTTGCCAATTCCATAGGGAAGAAGCAGTGAAGGGGGCCTCGCAGCCCAGCTTTAAAAAGCCGAGCACGCAAGCTTCTTTTTCCTTATTATCAAATGAAAGGCATACCATGAAAGTACTTTAATGGTCTCAATTGTGGAAATTGAAGTACTTTATTCCGTATGCTAAATTTTAGGACTTCAGAAAGCAACATTTGAGTTTGAAGAGGTGTTTGAAATAGTTTTCTTTGAGATTGCTTGGTGTTTCTATCTCACAGTATCATGAAAGTGTGAAATTATTTAAGAAATGAATCCTCCAATCCTAATCATGGCCATTAACTAGTGGAATGCAGAGGAAGTGGTATTCCTTAATTCATGGAGAGAGTTCATTTTCTATAACTGTATTTCAACCAACAGCTATCAGTAGAGTCTGGCCCAGAAGAGGCTGGGAACTCAGGGGTATTTATTTTAGGTTGACTACGGAGCACAGAAGAGTTCAGTATCAGGGTTGGGAATAGAGCTCAGTGGCACAAGCACCTGCCTAGCAAGTACATGATCCTGAGTTCGATTTCTGTTACCAAAAGAAAAAACAGTATCAGAGAACATATTGCTCTAGGGCAGTGGTTAGATAGATTTCCAAGTCAAATATTGATATTTTCTGAGTATTTTATACCAACATTAACTTTAAATTATATCTTCTTGAGAGTACATAAAACTGTGCTTGTCATATATTTTAGGACAATAAAGAATACAGTGACAAAAGCCGGGCGTGGTGGCTCACGCCTGTAATCCCAGCACTCGGGAGGCTGAGGCAGGAGGATTGGTGCGAGTTCGAGACCAGCTTGGGCTACAAAAGTGAGCTCAAGGCTAGCCTGAACTGCATAGCGAGACCCTGTCTCAAAAAGACAAAAAAAAGAATACAGTGACAATACTCAAAATCCTTATACCAAAAAGTAGCTCCTTGCATTCTTTCTTGGTTTGCTTACGTGTAAAACAATCCCAAAATAGTGTTTATGGCATAGAAATGCCAGGGTTCATAGTCCCCTTACTAAGCTATGACTTGAAGCAAGTTTCTTTAATTTTTCCCTGTCACACATTTGTCCTGCATAAAATACAGATGAAAATGGTGCTTAACACTTTAGTTTTCTTTTTGGAGTTTTCTAAGTACCTGAACCAATGCATGTACCATTCAGAATAACTGACTTATTTTACGTCTCATGTAAGCTAGCATGCAAGTGCCAGCTGTGACTATCAGTGGTTAGAAACATAGCTACTAAGCCAAATGCCCTGAGTGTGAATTCCTGCTCCGCTACATATTAGAAATAAGACTTGATAGTGTTATTTCTGTGCCATCCTTTTATTGCCTTTACAATGGGAGTCGGAACAGGGCCCACTTCTTGGGTGATGGTGGGTTAATACATGCAGAATAGTTAAGTGTCTAACTGATATCAGCTGTATCATTCATTTTCACATATTTTGAGTGCTCCCAATGTAGTGGAAGCTATGCTACATGAAAATCTCTCTTGTCATGGTATTTATAAATCATTAAGAGTCACACTTTGGTCACATAAGTATTTAACAGTAAAGAAAACTGCTTATGAGAAGGATGGGGAATTATTTGAATTATTTCATTACACTCCATCACAGTGGACCTCAGGTAGTGGTCAGAGGGAGAGCCTTTGAATGCTTGTGGATTTGACCTGAGCCATGAGTGTGTGCACATGTGTATGTGTGTGTATGCATGTGTATGTGTATGTGTGTGTGTGTGTACACGTGTGTGCGCATGTGTGTGTGTGTTTGTGAAATGGTAAGGGGTCCTTGACAAAAGGAAGGTAGATGCTGAGGTCAGTAAAAGAAAATCCAAGAGGCAAACATGGTGTGTAGAGACACTGGAAACATTCGCAGTGCATAGAGCACAGACAAGGAGAGGGACATGAGGCAAGGTGGCTGATAGAAGCTAAGGTTTCACCTGGGGGTCTTGGGAGACACACTGAAAATGCTATGCTTGTCCTGTGGGCCGTATGAAGCTCACAAAGTGTTTGAAGTAGAGGAATATGATATAACCAGTGATTAGCTCTCAGTGTTAATAATGCTATTTTTAAATTTATGAATATATATGCATATTTACCCATGCATTTTATATAAAACTGTACTCATCATGCACATCGTATCTTTTAATCAGATTTTTAATGAAAAATATAGCATGACTTAAAATATAGTTCACGTAGGGTGATCATCTGTAACCTACCACCACTCTGGAGGGAATTTTAATGACCGAAGAGGCTATGCGTGTGCAGGTAGGCAATCTGGGGGAAATTTTCACCTTCCTCTGGATTTGGCTGCAAATGTGAAACTTCTCTAAAAAGTAAATTACTTTTTCACTTTGCCAGCTATTTTTCTAGAATTATTTCTAATGACTACCTTAGATTTTTTTGAAATAGAGAATGTAATCATGAACATTTCTTCCAATTTATTTGAAGACAGCAATATACCAAATAAAAAATTATTGTTGAATTCCTATTGTTTTGCTTAGTGAAATTCTATATCATTTTTATTATTTTTAATGTCTTCTTAAAAATGTATTTGTTACAGGGTCTCGCTACGTACCTCCCTCCGAGTCATAGTGATTCTCCTGTTTTCAGCCTTCCCGGTGCTGGGGTTACAGGTGCGTGTCACCACGGCGGGACTGTGGAGGGCTTAGCATTCCTTGGGGGCAGAGCCGGTGTGGCAGGTCTCGCACTTGCCTAAGCAGGCGCATAGTCCCCTGTGCTATCTCACAGGCCCTTGATGTCACTTTAACTATTTTTAAAATTTTCTTCTTAAAAAAAAAATTAAAAAGTGGTCCTCTGTGTAGTACTAGTGCTTCACACCAAACCTTGTTTATAGGATCTCCTACAGTTTTCTTTTGCTCCACAGGGTCCTATGAGGATTCTTCCTTCAAAACATAGACAATTTGAAGATCTATTAGTACATATATGCTATTAGTTCAGCATTGGGACTTTCAGGAGAGAGGAGCACAGGAAACGTCGATTAATTGTGCGAGGCGGTGCTTGTTCCTGCGCTGCTCTTTCAAACTGCTGGATCAGGCTTATTTTTCACTTTCAGCTTTCCAGTAGTTAGTCTCCGGCCAATGTTTCATCTGCTGTCCAGCCTCCCATTTGCCTTCTGATCACCTCCGATAACTTCACTGTTTGGGAGCGCTGCTACATGAGCCCCGTGGCCTTCCATCATGTGTACTTTCAGAGATAGTACTGTAGATCTCCCAAAAAGGAAAGACAGTTCTTATGGGAATTTCATTTCTCTTTATATGCAGGAGGCCACACAGAATTTCTTCCTAATTGGTGTCATGCGGATGACACTCTTCTAACTCCAGTGGTTATCTAGGTTTCCCCGCTCTCACTTCACGGTCTCCTCAGTAGAGAGAGATTGATACTGGGCTCCTGGATCCATCTTCTCCCAGCCTGCTCCCAGAATATGTAAATATTACTGAGAAGAGTTTTAGTGACAATGATTTAAAAAGGTAAAATTCTTAGTCTTCACTTGAGGCTTTTCATTATTATGTGATTATCAGTCAGTAATTTATAGCTTGTTGCTAAATGCAAGGTGCTGTGTTCTGGGCGCCTCTGGAGTTGTCTTTTTGGTCAAATTCCTTATCAGTGGAGAGGTGATAAAATGACTGGCATGGTAAATTAATCCAGAAAATCTATTCTTTTCTTTCACAAATATTCCAGAAGCTTTTGGGGAGAGAGAGTAGCTCATCTCCCTTCAGGAGCTCTCAGGCTGAAGGAGGAGGCGTCCAGGTAATCAGACCCACGATAACTCATCATGGAAATGCCACGACAGAGAGGACTAAGTTGCTAAGGCAGATTGTGTCAGCTTGTTACACAAATGTGTATATTGCAGGTGAAGTATCTTGAAGTTCTAAGCTAAAACACTGTATTTACATGTAGAGACCTTGGAGACAGACAGAAACTTATTCGATCCATCACTCTCTGGCATTTGTAAAGCGAGTTCCAATCTTCCCTAAGCCCCAGTTTCCTGCTAAGTTAAGTACCTAGCACTCACTTCATAGGCATCTTGGGAGAACTGTCCACGGTGTGGAGGACCCAGAATGTAGGAATGAGAGGCCCAGTAGAGACATTTTGTATTTACTTTTTATTTAACAAATATGAATCAATCCCCCAGTAAGAGTTGGAAATGAGAGAATAAAATACACAATATCTTTCTTAGAGCAGCTACATTTTAATGTGAAAATGGAATATTATATCACTAAGCAAATAAACAACCTCCACACATTGGAGGCTGAAACATAAACTTGTTGCTTCATGACAGAAGTAAACTATAAAGAGGTGACAGAAAACTTTATGTGGGCTGGGTGATCAGGGACACCTCCAGGCAGTCTTGAAAGTTAATGTAATACCCTGAAGTGAAGCTAATAATGCAGAGTAGGAGGTAAGGGAAGAATATTTAATAAGAGAATATTTCTACCTTCTCTTCCTCCTCTCCACTGTCTTTTTAATCTTCTTTTAAAAAGGGTCACCAATAATATTTTGCCATGTGTGTGTTCAAATATCTAATTTTCCAGTTATTGCATGTGAAATGAACCAACAACATGGGTTTTCTTTAGAAGTTTATCACTGAGACATATTTAAAGAAATGGCTTGATAGACTGATTCTGTTATTATGGTAAAAGCAAAGAAAATAATATTATACTAGTGTACAATCTTTTTCATATATACCCTAAATTCAAATTTTGTAAGCCATTATTTATCCCCAAATATTATTCATTAAGCAAAATAATGTTCCTTTTTCTATTTGTTATCAATAGAAAACACTCATGCAAATAACAGCTTCTGGTAGATCTTATGCCTAATCAAGGATATTTGAAATAAAAAGAATATTTTGGACCTTCTGTATTACTGAGGATAAGCTCACAGGTTTGTAAGATTTCAGTCATGTGGAAAATTGGCAAGGATATTATTTGAATATTTGAAGACCTTTGGATGTCTGGAGATTCCACAATATACCCTACAAGATTTGAAGAACTAAAATTAAGATCTATAATTAAAGTACTCTTGTTTTGCTTCCTAATCTTTCTTGAAGATTATCTCTGTATATGGTTTTGGAAAATTGTTTGAAAACAATCTCCCTATTAGCCACCCATGCTTTGCCTTTAAGGTTTTGGTGAGTGTTATGGTTTATGTCTAGTTGTCCCCCCAAAGCCTCATGCAGTCATTGGGTGAGGACTTCTATAGATTGAGACTTGACTCATGAGTCACTGGGATTATGTGTTTTAGTACTGATCTAGAGTTTGAGACTTGATCCATGATACCTGGGATTAAGTGTTTTAAGTACTTCTGTGATTATGGGTGTAGCCTAAGGCAGATAGGCTGAGGTGGAGATAAAGAGAGACATAGAGACAGATTCGTGCTGTTGCTCTGCTGCAGTTTGGTTGGTTGTCTCTGTCGTGATTGTTGCTCTTCTGCCACCATGACTGGATGTTATCTGCCCTGTGCCTCTTTGCCTTGGGCCAGCGGAATATGGACTGGAACCTCCAGTAACTGTGGGCTAATAAGCCTTTCCTTCCTTCATTTTGAGTGTCTGGTATTTGTCTCAGCAAGGAGAGAAGAGTCACTAAGACACTGGGTGAAGACGGTTTGTCATTTGTTCTCCTCTATCTGCTGTTCCTACATCACACCTTTTCACTCACTAATCTAAATTTGCCTCCACTGACTGTTAGATAACATCTATTATAACTATTTGTTTCTTATCACCACCTGACAAACATACATGATAGGTAGTTATAATTTCCTTACTGTTGAAAATATATGATGTCCATGTTGGCCTGGATCTTTGTAGGACATTTTAGTGTATTCTCAAGGTCTGTCCTTTTTAAAATTTGCTTCCTGAATGATACTTCCAAGCATCCTGAGGCAAAACAAGTCAAATTCCTTGCCCACTGACTCCATTTATCTTTATAGTTTTTTATCACTTCCGGTTCAGAGGTCTAGCCTTAACCTTCAATGAAACACTTATTCTGTGAGCATTTTAATATTCCTTTAATTGTTTTATTCATTTGTTTTTCATGTTATTAGAATTTTACAGGAAAGTGAAACTTTGAAAACAAGGGAGCAGCCTGGTTGGTAGCAGAGACCTTAAATAAGAGGTTCTTTTCCCTTATAAGCCTCATAAATCCTCTTAAGTTCTCATAACAAGCTTTCCTATCAAGTTTCAGAGAACAACCTGGCCAAATATGCTACAGAGCGGCAAAGGACAGCCTTTACCTTTCTGAACTGAACCTCTAAGCCAAATTGCCTTTTTAACCCTTTCTTATCTTTCTGTATAACAGCCTGATGGATCTCCTGAGTAGAGGTGGATATATTCGGCTAGGACTTGTACCAATATATCAAAGTGTATCTGTTTATATTTGTAAACCTCAGGGTATGGCTGTTTTGCTTGTATTAATTTTGTATAAACTGAGAGCATATAAAAGTGAAAGGAAACATAGTTTTTACTAAATTAAAATGAAAGTATTTGGAAACAATTTAAAATCATATTTTAAAAAATGGTGTGGATAAAGATGTGAAATATGGAATTAGTCAAATATGTAGATAATTTTGCATGTACTTCAAATATATCATGAAACTTTTTGCTCATTTTAAGCAATGTAGAAACTGTAGGTGACACGTGAGTGCAGCAACTTAGGCAAAAATGACAATACAGCTTCATCGCCAGGATACATAAGCAAATCTTTAAGGAAAACAAGCATTGATCTTATATAAAAATATTATTAAAGATACATCGATATATGTATAGTTTATGTTAAGGTAAAGTATATGCAGAGCAATTTTAAATTATTTTAAGTGATTTTTCAGCTAATAGAATATGTCTGGGTGGGATAAATGTGTTCTCTATCAAGTCTGGGAATTCAGAAGATGCCTAGATTCATTTTTTTTTAAAAACCTCTCTCTCTCTCTCTCTCAGCCTGTGCTGGGGGCAGGGCTGGCTCAGCATGTTGTGCGAGGGATGAAACCTCGGTCCCTGGGCTTTGCCTAAGCTTGCCTAAGCAGGCACTTTAGATGCTGAGCTAACTCACTGGCTCTGACGCCTGGATTTAGTGGAGGATAATGACCTTTAACTTAAGCTGGAACTATTAGGAGAGTGTCTTTACCTCATTTAGATTTTATTATCTTAAAAAATGGATTTCCTTTTTTTGCTTAAAATTTTGTGATTAGTGCATTTAGTTTTAAATGATAGTTTCTTCTCTACTTCTCAACTGACATTGGCCTAAGTTTCTTATTTAGATAAAATTTTATACCTTGCTCAGCTATAAAATGCAGATATTCATGATATATATTTCAGAATTATGAATTAAGTGAGATATATATAGTGCAAAGCAGTTCTGATAGTACAATCCATTTTTAAAAAATTATGAAAATAAACTAGATGTTTTGAAATCATATCATTTGATACATATGTCTTAATTCACTCAGAACTGACACCCACTCTCAGTTGTAGGAAAGATATGAGAAGGAAGCCAAAGCAGAGAGCGCACCACAACAGAATCCTGCCACGATTGCAGCTAGCAGATTAAGTAATGGGCAGCGTGGCAGTGCTAAGTGTCGTTTTCTAATTTATCAGAATGCTGTTTTAACTGGCTATTCTGTGGCTAGACCTTGTTTTCCAGCTGGAATGGTTATTAAATAGCTCTCTGTCAGTTTAGTTAGCTTTAGCTGATAAGAAAAGCAAAACAGAAGTAAGCCTTTGTAGGACATTTCTCAATACTAGCTCCATCATGGGTAGGACCAGGCCCTTGCTGGATAATTAACTCATCACATGCATTCATCAGCTAGACAGATCCCAGATCTTTTCAGCCAGTCTCTGAGTTGGCTCTGTATAGCACCACAAGGTTAGGGAATCTGCACTACACTTCAGTGAGGTCCACAGCTGAGCTTTTATTAAATTCCTCCTTAACTGCCAAGAAATTGGAGAAGAATGTTTGAATCTTGTTTTCTCTGGAAACAGACTAGGGCCTGTTTTCTCTGGAAACAGACTAGGGCCTGTTTGATATTTGTGAATATGGTATCTAAGGAGAAATTTTATTTTAAGTAATTCATATACTCATAGAATGACGCCTTTAAGAAGTATGAAGCTTGTTTTTATGTTCTAGATATATGAGACTTTGTAAAGATGACATGTTGTTTTGGTACTAGGTTAATAAAGCCAGGTAATACATAGGTTACTATTGAAATGGAAACATTTTAAAATGAACAGTAGTTTAACTCATTAGATATTTATGTCAGGTACAAAAAGCCTTTGGTCCTAGATAATAAAAGCTTGATATTTTTTGTAATCAAATCAGTAATCCTTTCAAGATGAAAGTAGGCCTTCTGGCTGGAGAAATATGAAAGACAAATATGCCTTACTATTCATTGGAACTTTGAAAGCATTGCCAAAGAAACATAATTGGCTCAAGGTTGCTTGTTTTACGAAGACTTGCCAGTTTTTATTATCACAGAGTTCTATTATTATTCTGGCCTTGCCTCAGTCTCTGATGATGCAACCATGTTATTTCAGTCTGTCTTCTATCTAGAGTCAGAGTTTTTGAAAAAGAAATTCTAAATTTCTTATTGGTTTGTTGATCTATTTATTTGATACAAGGTCTTGCTACACAGCTCAGACTACTAGTGATCCTCTTGTCTTAGCCTCCCCAGCACTGGGAACACAGGCATTTGCCACCACACCAAGTTTTCAGCATGGCATGCCTGGGTGTCCTGGGTCAGCACAGCATGCAGTACCAGGCCTCGAACCTAGGCCCTTGCACTTGTGAGGCAGGTACTTAGCTCTCTCCTCAGTCCTAGAGTCAGAGCACGGGTATATGCAACCTGGTCCTTTTGGTCACTGGCTTTTACTGAGAGTTCAGATCAGGAAGTAAAATACAGAAGTTGTCAACCTCAACTCAGTCTCAGAAAAAAAACATGGTGTGGCCGAAGCATCCTCTGAAAATGTGGAGTCAAGATAAAAAGTTCAATCTCTAAGGTTCCCTAGCCAGGATGTATCTCTGGGCTTAGAGATATGCACATTCTGAGAAGAGGACTCAAGTGCCCTGTGTGAGCTCTGTTGGAGCTGCTCTACTGTACAGCGGGCCCTCTCTGCCTCCTTTCTAACCTGCTCATCAGTGGTGAAAGCCTCTTTTCTTTTTTCTTAAAACCCAGATGGCTGCTTGGAGAAAAGAATGTACTCTGCAGGGTCAGATTTTATTAAGTCCCAGAGTAAGGGGTTCTCATTTAACCGATAGCTCAAATCCTCATTTTCTGATCTTGGATCTTCATTTTCCTAAGAAGATGTGAGACACCTCAGCTGCTAGGAATAATCCTGACATCTCAACAGAACTGTTCCAAAAGAAAGCATTATTAACTATTTGAGCCTCTCTGAATTTTGAGTTTTTTAGACTAAAACATAGCACAATTTAGTTCTTTTTCTTTTTAATTTTTTGAAAGACAGTAAAAAGTAGTAAGTTATTTTTTATGGTTCTCTCTCAAGGAAACATAGGGATGGGCCTAATAGTGTTATACCTGTCATACTTTAGATCTTTATTTTAGAATACTAGTGGATAGTTTCCATGTCTGCAAGAACATTCATCTGCAGAGACAGCAAAAGTAAAGATGTAATTGGTCCTCCAAAGAGAGGTCAATACAGACTGAGCTTCTAGAGCACGGGAAGCTACAGTACTAGATCAACTTCAGAAGACTCAGAAAACCTCATTCAAACTGGGTCCTGGGTCAAGCCTACTGAGGCTGTAGTGTAGTGTGCTTTTCATGGTGCTCAGTTAAAGCCATAATTTTAAAAAATGTGCCACAGGTGGTTTGATAGCCTGTCAAATTTGAGGAAAAAAGCTAAATTTATGAGCTTTTACACTGTAATACAGAGCCAGTTTTATAAATACATCATTTCCAAAGACATGCATTAGAGGATTTTCTTGTTGGAAATGATTAGTCTGCAAACAAATTAAATTTCAAATTTCCTCTTCTAAAAAACAGAACATTTCTGAGTTTGACCTTGACATTGATCTTGAAGATTGGTACTTTTATAGTCTTTACTAAAGTTTTAAACTTTTTCAAGATTTTGAATCAAAATACTTTGCGCTTTTCATCTTCTTGCTCCTCTAATTCTTGGAAATGTCTCCTAAACACATGGATTAGGAAAGGTAACTCAGTCTTGAGACAAAAGTAAGTTTTTTCTACAATTTGAATAATATTAATATTATTTAATATATGTTCTAAGAACTGTATGATTTAAGTACTGCAAATAAGCATTAAAGAAATTATTAAAAAATAAAAAGCAAAACATCAAAAATAATCTGCCATAAGCATCAGATATTTGTGATGTATGTTTATTTTCTGTCACATTGCAATGTTTTATTTTGGTTTTCCTATTTGGAGTTAATGAAATTCGAAAGGTAGAAAATGTGCATATAATTATTCAAAATAAACTCTTTTATTTAAGTTTTTTATTTTTATTACCTTTAATAAAAATAACATTGAGAGAGTTTCAAAACACATTAGTAGGACAGCCACAATAATTGATACAATGCATATTGTTGTCTTCATAGTACATCTTGTTCAGAGTACAAAATGCAGACATGATAACTTTTCTGAACACTATTGGTACAAATATTTTTTCTCATTGAACTAAGAGAAAGTAGTTGTATACATAGTCCAATATTCCATAACAGTAGTGGGTTATCGGTAGAACTGGGAATGCCCAAAGCTGCTGACTTAAGCCTTTTACAGCTCAGCATATTAATTTAACTTTACTTTTTATGCCTCATTGTTAAACTTTTCTGCTGGATGGTTAAGGCCAAGTTAAAGCAAGTCCTATATAACAAAACATGTAATTTTCGTATTTCACAAGGTCAGTCAAATCCCCTCAGGATTTACCTTGAAACCATGTACAGTGTTTTGTAGAAATTTTGTCAGTGTAAGTCATCTGGATGAGTCACAACCATTGCTTGGCCATTTTTCTCTCTGTGAAGGCCCAAGAAAATGTTTTCTCTCTAGGCAACTCTCCTTAGGCACACTATACATCATCAATCCCTTTCCTCTGTAGCCCCATAATCTCCTTGAACAGAAAATTCAGGATATCATTGAGTTATAGTACAATACAGGTTTTCTTATGTCCTGAGTTCTCACTGACCTTCAAGGGCTAGGACCAAAATATTGGCTCTCCTTATAGCCTTTATTTTTCTCTAATTTTTGGTCTGCCAACTTAGGTTCTTAACCCTCCAGAAGAGAAGCTTAGTGATACTGTTACTCTATAACATAGGTATTTGAGCTTATTATCACTGTCTTTCTAAGTATTAAATGCCTTAGACTTAACATGAAATGAATGTTTTCCTTCAGTCACTGATAGTCTAATAAATCCCTATAGAATGTGATTTAAAAATTGTTATATCTTTTTACACAGAAATTTAGAAATCTAAGCATATATAAAATTATAGCAGGTCAATCCTAGGGCATTTTTCCTTGTCTTGTTTTCTTTTTAATACCCCCTTTTATTTGTCTTTTTGAAACAGGATCTTATTATGCAGTTCAGGCAGGTCTTGAGCTCACTTTTGTAGCCCAGGCTGGTCTTGAACTTTCACTGATCCTCCTGATTCTGCCTTCCTAGTGCTGGGATTACGGGTGTGAGCCACCATGCCCAGCTATTTTCTTTTAAAACAAACATTTACTTGGGAGTCAGTATAGCAAAAATTAAAATTACATTAGAAGCAGCACATGTCTAGTAGACCAGAATGACAGGCATTCCAAGCATGATTTTAGACTTACACGTTGCTACTCTGAGTGTCAGAAACCTGTTGGAGATTCTTAGGATCATTGTCCAATTCATCCTGTGTACATAAGGATGCATGTATATTTCCCTATCAAATTTCCTAACTTTTCTGCTTGTTATTTCTTCAATGTCAAGAAAAACTCTTTTTAAAAATTATTAATTTTAATTAATTAATTAAATTAATTAATTGCCTCCCCAGAGTTGTGATTACAGATGTGTGCCACCATACCTGGGTGTCTGTGCCCAAAACAATGTGCCCAAGCTTCTGGGCCAGGCACTGCATGTGGTGCCAGGTATCAAACCCAAGTCTTTACTCTTTCCAGGCAGGTGCTTAGACCACTGAACTATCTCTACAGCCCAACTTTTGGTAAATATTTAAAAGTAAAAGTATCACTGTGAAATCATTTCAATGAATACAACTCAGGTATTTTCTAAATGGGTTAAATTTTGAAATAATAAATGTTATGCTTTAATCTTTCTTATATCATGGACATGTGATCTTGGGAGAGTTGTGATTATCTCAAATTCTTGCATGCACGGCACCAATTTCTGAGTGACCACCATGTATGCTGGGATGGATGTATTCTAGGTATGAGATATTTTATTTCCAGTCGTGTGCAATAGGGGGACATATCCAGACTTCATTTGAGGTCTCCTTTAGCTTTAAAACAACAAATCTCAAATGAAATTCACCTTTTCTCTTCATAACGACTACAGAGGCAGTTGGATTTTCACTGGAGAGCAGAATTGCGATCAGATATTTGAGAAAAGATGTGAAAGAAAGCAATAACTCCCTTCAAATTGCGAAAGATCCTCTGATGATTGTAATGGAAAATGAGTCAAATGGCATTTAGAGCCTGAGGGAGAGGCTTGGAGAGGAAGGTGCACTCTAGGGCTCACTCCCACACAGAACAACGGCGAACTGCCGAGCTGTCACAGCAACTGGAGCAGGGGCAGCTGTGTGGCAGTGCTGAACACACAGCAGCAGAGGAGCAGAGCAGTGCAGGAAGGAGCAGACAGGAAATACACACAGATGCCAACACACACGCAGACAGACACACATTCACATTCTTTGTGGTGGGGAAGCCAGTCCAGGCTTTTTGTACTGTGCACAGAGCCATCTAAAATGACCCACCTCAAGGGTATCTGTCCTGCTTGTCAGCAGTAGCCACTTCTCCAGGTACAGAGAAGTACCAGAAATTGAACTCAAGACCTTGCACTTGCCAGACAGGCACTTAAGCCACCGAGATATCTCCCCAGCCCTCTAGGTACACTCTTGATCATTCAAGGGACTCCCTTCCCTCAAGTGTAGATGGCCGCTCAGGAACATACCAGGTGGTCAGAGAAGCCTTGCTCCTCCACTGAGAGTGGCCCAGGGCTGTCTTATTGAAGAGCAAAGCACTGTTCTTGGAAAATATAATCCGACAATCCACTTTTTTTTTTCATGTTTGCATATATATTTGTTGCACACAGTTTTAAACAAATACATACATTTTTATTTTATTTTTTATGTGTATTACTTTTAATAAAATAGCAATGTATAAGAATGTGACAGTTTCAAAACATTAGTAGTACATTTCAGTAATTGATACAATGCATAGTGTTGTCCTCCTATTAGTTATACAGAGCACAGGGTATAGATGTTACAATTTTTCAACTCATTGGTACAACCAAATTTCTTCTCATTGAACTAAGAGAAAGTAGTTGTATACATAACCCAATGTCTGATAATCACAGTGGGTTACTGGTAAAACCGGCAATGTTTGAAGCTGTTGATTAAGCCTTTCACAGCTCAGCATTCTAATCTAACTTTCCATTTTATGCCTTGTAGTTAAACTTTACTTTTCTAATGACCACACTCAGATAATAATAATAATAATAATAATAATAATAACGTTAGCCAAGGTTAGTTTTTAATGTTTTTGTGTTTCTAAGCAACAGGACTGATGCTGGCTATAGGGCTAGTGTTTTTAGAGATGAGAGGACGTTATGCTAACCTGGACCAATTCAACCCCTACCATAGTTACTGCAAATAATATGACGCTTATGACGTATGTATACTCAATGACTGGATGAAATACGCTCCTCAAATACAAACTAGCCATAGGAGGATTTTAATGAGAAGTGGGATTGTACAAAGAGTAATTTACATACCAGTTTTCAAATATTTGACTGGCATAAGAGATATAACAGGTGTAGCAATTGGAGGAAGATTGCTCTAGGTGGAAGAAATGGCATGTGTAAGAGGCCTGGAGCAGGGAGAAACTTAGACAGTTAATGAATAGGAAGAAACTGATAGATTTACTGGTTGTACAGTCTATTGGTTAGCACAGTGCATAGAAAGTGGGAAAGTTCTGGATGAGGCTATTAGCAATAGAGATATGAAGGAGAATATTCGTGCAGTGTTGATTACAGTGAATGAGTAAGAAGCAAACAGGGCTAGTACCTTAGTTATTTGCTTTATCAACTGATAAAATTGTAGTAAAGTTTAAGGAGAAAAGGAAAAGCAAAGAGAAATAGGTCAAAGGTTTATAAATCAAGGTCTTTTGGGAAATGAATATAAAAATAAACCTGCGGAGAGGAATAGAGTCTTGTAATATTTAGGAAGTTAATGAGAACAAATACATTATTTTGGCAAATTAGAAAGATGATATTCATATTTATATGTTGATTATTCATGACAAAGGGCTGGCCAGATAGCTCGGTGGACTAAAACATCTGCTTAGGCAGAGCACAGCAGCAGAGGTTCGATCCCTAGTGTGCTGTGCCAACCCCAACCCTGGGCTATGCTGAGATGGCGATTGAGACTAGGAGTGGTGATGCATGCCTGTAATCCCAGCTTTTGGGAGGCTGAAAACAGGAGAATCACTACAAGTGCGATTGTAGTGAGACCCTGTAGACCTTGTACTAAATACATAAAAAAAAAAAGCAGAGAAAAGAAGACAAAGTGTTGTTACTTGTCATCTATAAGTTAATTTTAGATAAATTAACAACACATTAAATAATGCTAGGATAACTAATTATCTGGGTGGGAACAAAGAAACTCAATCTCTACCTCAATCCACATATGTGATTAATTGAAAATGGGTCTGAGACTTAAATGTAAGATAGAAACTGTTCAATGTTCAGAAGATGTTTGGGGTTAAACAAACATTTCTTGAATTGGAGATGAAGGAATTCAAAGATAAGTTCGATTAAACATTCATGAAAATTAAAACCTTTTCCATGTGAAAGACACAGTTTACAAAGAGAAAATACCAACTATTTTCTCTACTGGAGTAAGAAAGTTTTCATAATTATTTTTGTGATGATAAAAGTTGAACTCATGGACATTCTACTGTTGAGTTATAGCCTCATAGAGCCCCAACCCCTTTAAAATTGTTTGTGAGCTAGCTTGCTGAGCTGCCTGGACTGCCCGAGAGCTTGCAGTCCTAGCCCAGTCTCTTGAGTACATAGAATTACAGGTGTATACCCTGGAAGTACCAATGAAACATTTTTTGACTGTGCCAGCTCTCCACGGTCCACACAATCATTATGTAACACAAACAGATACTCATAAAAAAAATAAAAATTAAAAAAATATATTATAGCACATAGTTAATGGGAAATGACAAACTACAAAAAATACTTGCAACATATGTGATTGGCAAAGAACAGATACTCCTGCTGAATAATAAAGTCCTAGGATTTGTATTTAGAATACATAAAGACTAATGACAAGAATGCAGAAAGTCATTTTTGTAGAGAGGAGAAAACCTGGACGCTTTATATAGAGCAGCAAATGTAAGCAAATGAAGAGATGTTTAACGTCACTAGTTACGTAAATCTAAGTGGAAACCCAAGTGACAGGCCACTTCAAATCATTGTAATGGACAAAAAAAAAAAAAAAAAAACAAACAAACAAAAAAAAAAAAACGTACATGGTCTGGAGAATGTGGGGAACAGGAAAATCTATTTTTTTTTTTTTTGTTGGGCATCCAAAATGACATAAACACTTTCAAAGACAGAATGAAATGATCAGTCTTATAAATATATTCTTTTTATCATCCTCCAAATGAACACATTAGACATTTATTTAAGAGAAATGAAAATTATATGTCCATACAAAGACTTTTACTTAAATCTCCATAGAAAACTTATATACAATAAATGGAAGCTATTATATAGTAAAATACTATTCAGTAATGAACAAATATTAATAGATGTGAAAACATGGATGCATCTCAAACATACAAATAGAAGACAAATATAAAGAACTTCATATTTCATAAATATATTCACATAAATTCTTGAAAAATCAAAGCTGTAGTAAGCAAAATAGTACTTCTTTGGGAACTACAATAATGGATCAATTCAGTATATTTAATTTTGAGGTTATCTGACTACTTAATTCATCAATATGGTTAAAATGATTAAATTTTGTCATATACATTGTACATCAATTATGCTAAAAAATAAAAAGAAAATACTAGGGCCATCAAGATAGCTCAGCTGAATAAGTGCTCGTGTAGGAAAGTGCAGGGGCCAAGGTTCCATCCCTGGCACTGCATGCTGTGCCAAGTCTGCCCTTCAGGTGCGCTGAGGCAGTGATGGCATCTGGGTGTGGTGGCACATTCCTGAAATCCCAGTACTAGAGAGGTTGAAAACTGGAGGATCACTACAATTCCGAGCTGCATAGGGAGACCCTGCATGCATGTGGGTGCGTGCGCACGTGCATGTGCGCGCGCGCGCACACACACACACACACCACACACCACATAAATAAAAAAGTAAAAAATAAATAAATAAAAACACTAAACTATCTGGAAAAAATTTAGGGATACTTCAATATCAGAAAAGAGGACATCTTCCAAAATAGAAAGTAAAAGACAAAAAGATTTGACTATATATGAGAAAATAACATTTATATATAACAGAGACTGTCTCTGCCATAATGATGGATAAATTTAAGCCATTTGTAGGAAAATAGGTACATTTCAAGGCCATAATATCAAGTGCAATAAGTCAAACACCTGTATTTAAATATCATATGGTTTCTCTTCCATGACAGACTCAAAATGTAAATAGAGAGCAAAATAAAGTTAGTCAATAGGAACCAGATACATCTTTGAAAGGGAAACAGGTCCAACAGTAGGATGAAGGGGAAGAGAAAGAAGGAGGAGTGAAAAGAGAATTAAGATACATCAGGACCCTGTGCCAGCTTCCCATGGTCCTCACAATCAGTATGCACCACAAACAGGTACTCATAAAAATAAAAATTAAGAAACATTTTATAGTATGCTGTTAATGGAAAAATGGCAAACTACAAAAAATACTTGCAACATTTGTGATTGGCAAAGAGCAAATACTCCTGCCAAATAATAAAGTCCTATAAATCATTTCACATGCAAAAGACAACATAGTAGAAATACAGTCAGTTCATGAAGCCTAGTGGGAAAAGACAGCTCCCTAATGGGCGATAAACGTGTGAACAAATACTTTACCTTAGGAGTAGTGAGGGACATAAAAAATTAAAGTGCAGTGAGATCATTGTCATCTATTAAACCAGAAAAAATTAAAAAGAGAAATTAGAGCAATGCTGGTAACAACCCTGGAAGATGAATTTTTTTATTATGCTGCCAGAGACAGTGTGAATCTCTAAAACCCCTGGAGAAATTCACCTGGAAATATTTGTTAAAGCTAGAATGGATTTATATCTTAATCCTTATTTTTGGGACTAGAACTTACTGAAATAAATTCATCCATATATGAGGATATAATTCATATATATCTATATCTATATCTATCTATCTATCTATCTATCTATCTATATATATATATATATATGCATTGAAGAGTCACTGGAAGATGAAAAAGAGAAAAGCATTGGAAATTATGAGTGAGGAAATGCTTAAATAAATTGTACATTTATACTATGGATTTCCACTTAGAGATGTGAAAATAAAATAGAAAATTATTAAATTTATTAATTAACCACAATTAAAAAGTGGCATTTTTAATGTACTTTAAGAAAACCAAGTAGAATAATACTATTTTATTTTTGCAAAAGTTACATAGCCAAAGCACAGATGATCCCATTGTGTGTCACCACATCAGGAAGCCTCAGGAGTGGGGAAAGAGACCCGGAAAAGTGCACTAATTTTTTATGTCTACATCTTTGCTTGTCTTTGCCTTCAACATTAGATTTATGGATTCACTGAGAAAAATGCCTTTTATGTAATCACATTTCAAAAAGTAACAGAGAAGATTATTGAAATATATATCTAGCATGCTTTTCAAACTTAAGAACACTTTGATATGCTAATTCATTTCCTTAAAATGTTCAGAGAGCTAGAGCAACTCCAATGTAATGCACACATGCGTGTGTAAGCACGTATACAAACACATTGTGATGTACATCCTACCTCATGGGGCTTATAAATGTGGAAACAAAATTTAGCTTGGTGTGACCTGGAAAATATTTTCCAAATACCATTATTGTTTCCTTTGCATTTTGTCTCATCTGACTTTTCTTTTGTGTGGGTGAATCTATGAATTATTTTGTATTTATTAGTCTTTCTCTCTGTGTCTGTGTCTGCCTGCCTGCCTGTCTGTCCATCAGTCAGTCCGTCCGTCCGTCTGTCTGTCTGTGTCAAACACACACACGCACGCATGCACACACTCACGCATACACAAGACGAATCCTCATCTTACTAGGCTTTTCTGTGCTTATAAACAGGGGTATGTATGTTTACAAGCACTTTAATGTTTTATGTCCCTCACTACTCCTAAGGTAAAGTATTTGTTCACGTGTTTATTGTCTACTAGGGAATTGTCGTCCCTCTAGGCTTCTTACACTGACTGTATTTCTACTATATTAAATATGAGTATGCGTCCCAAATTTTGGGAGATCAGATCAGATGTAAAGACACATATTTTTTGGATAAGAAAGGGAAAGCAATGGGAAAGGACAACAATCAGACAGAATGGAGGAGGCCTGCAAGGAAGATGAGGGAAACGTATTTGGAAGGCAGTGTGTGTGTGTGTGTGTGTGTGTGTGTGTGTGTGTGTGGTAGTCTTAGTCCGAGATATAAAGTGAAGTTGACTTTCATTGAAATAAATACTCTATTTTTTCAACTTACTTACACCCACATCCATGTTTCCTACACAGGAATGTAAAAATAAGTTAGAAATGTGTTAATTAACTCTGTGTGCTATGCTACTCCAAAAGTAACATAGTGAAGTGTGTATACTAGTGCTTTGGGAAATAATGTACTTTACATAAATGAGTTGGCTCAAAGTCAATGTAGGGCAAAATCAGAGATTGGCCAGAGGAAGAGAAGCACCTGTAGTGTATAGCAGAATTGGGACAAGCAGGCCTGATCCTACTGCATTATCACTTTCAGAGAAATACCAGGTGCTGAACCTACAAATTTCCATAAACCTAATAGTCAAATAACTATCCCATGAAGCATTAGATACAGATTTAAATTGTACATTAAGCCAGGAAGTAGGAGGAGGAAATTACAAACATTAGAATATAGCAGTCAATCTTGGCTATCAAACTGACTCTCAAGGGCTGAAATTGTAATGCAGTAAGGTGCATCTAATCCCATAGGTATCTCTCATAACTCAACAGCCAGTAACTAAACAAAAACAAGCTAAAGCCAGCTAGACATTTTTTAATACCTTCACATTAAATGCTCCAAATAATTGTGAATTTGGTTATCCTTGTTTATATTTTTCAGTGATTAAAACTTATTATTAAATTCTAACTTTCAGTTTTATATTTACAATACTTAGTTTCCATTGTTATTTCTCAAATCATAAGAGCAATGCACATTTGTAGTAGAAAGTGGGAAGTGTAAAATATGCCAGGCTGCAAATAAGAAAATGCCATTGGTTTATTTTATTGATACTTTTGTATGCATAATAATATAATCTTTCACTTAACACTAACATAATGAAAATCTAAAGTCTGAATTTTTATTTAATAAAAGCATACTCTGAAGCTATTTATTAGGTGTATAATGCAGTTCCAGAGAAATGGGTAAGCTTATAAATGATTATTTGGTTAAAGAGAAATAAAATAAAGGCAAAAGTTGTTGATATCAATGAAAGGGTAAAACTATGTCTCCATGCACCACTGAATAAAAATTATTGCGTATGTTTATAGTTAATTATTTTCATTTACATTTGGTATTTTCTTAGAGCTCAGATGAGAGTTGCAAAGGGATGCATTATAAAAAGCTTAATATTTAGATGCTATAACTTTCAATTCATGTAATTTTGTGTACTTAGCCTGGTGTCCTTGCCTTTTAAAGTGAATCTAAAGTCACACAATATGAACAAAAAATTTAACAAAATCATCTTTTAAAATTTATAGCATTTAACACACTTAATTAGGCAAATGTAATAATGCACTATTTGTTTATTTATTTATTTATTTATTTATTTATTTATTTTGTATTTGGTACAGGGTCTCACTGTGCAGCTCAGACTCCTTGTGATCCTTGTGCTTTCAGCCTCACCACTGGATTGTAGGCCTGCTCCACAACGCCTGGTCTCATTGGCCAGCTCTAATCATCCCCCCAAAGATTCATACAGTCATTAAGGCAGGCTTCTATAGTTTGGTATTAGCTCATGATCCAGTGCTGGGATGTGGGTGTGAGTGCTACACCCCAGCGCTAGCCCAAATGCATAATAAGGAAGGGACCGAGGTTTGCTCAGCACTGCTCCTCCACCTCTCTTCCTCCCTTGTGCTCAGGCTGCCCTGCTGTTTTCCACCACCACGAACTGTTGTTACCTGCTGCCATGTGCCACACCTCCTTGGAGCCAGCTCAGTATGGACTGAAACCTTCACAAACTGTGAGCTAAATAAACTTTTCTTTTCTCTTTCTTTCTTTCTTTCTTTCTTTCTTTCTTTCTTTCTTTCTTTCTTTCTTTCTTTCTTTCTTTCTTTCTTTCTTTCTTTCTTTCTCTCTTTCTTTCTTTCTCTTTCTTTCCCTTTCTCTCTTTCCTTCCTTCCTTCCTTCCTTCCTTCCTTCCTTCCTTTTTTCTTTCCTCCCTCCCTTCCTCCCTCTTTCCCTCCCTCCCTCTCTCTCTCTCTTTCTGGAGGACTAGGGATTCAACTCAGGCCATTGTGCTTGCCAAGCAAGCACTTATTCTACTGAGCTATTTCCTGTCCCCACTCTTTTTTTTTTTTTTTTTTTTTTGTATTTCAGGGACGGGTGTACAGTGTATTCAGGGTCTCAACACTGGGTCACAGTGGTAGTGATCCTGCTGTTTACAGCCTCTCATGCTATCTCAGTGTGCACTGGGAACAGGAGCAACAGCAGGCTCAGGGATTAAACCCCCTACCCCTGCCCCTGCTTGCAGGCACTTGAGTCCGCTGAGCTATTTGGCTGGCCCTACGTTGCTTAATTCTGGGGGTCAGGGATTTTTTTCCCAATGGTGAGAGAAAAGTGAGACATACACCAAACAGATAATAAGCAAGTGTATAATTGTACTTCAGATAAAGAAATAGATGGTGAAGGTCACCCTACTCCTGTTCCCCTTATTTCCTATCTTAGATAATTCCTTCCTAACTAACTTTTAAGACTATGGTTTTTTGCTTTTACATGCAAATATACCACATATATAGCTTTTCTTAAATGAGCTTAGCTGTTTTAGGACTTTGCATTAATAGATAAAATAGGATTATTTGCTATTTATTTTCTTTATGCTTACCCTAATACTGTAGTCTCCATGAATTATCCATCCCTTAGCACTGCCTAAAACAAGGATCTATAAGGTCAAGGGCTGCATATCTGTTATATAGAATTTCAACTGGTTTGTATATTACATTTTTTCCTATTTGATTGAGCATGAATTGTTTCCAGTTTTTATCAGAATAAACTAGGCACTTGTGAGCATTTTTACATCTTTCTAAAGTTTAAGAATGAAATTTCTGGGTCAAATGTATATTCATCTTCAGTTTTGTTACAAAATGTCACCCTGATTTTCAAAGTCATTGTCCTTCTTTGCGCTCTCATGAGCAGTGCATGGCACCACCACTGATGCAAGCTGGCACACTGATTTTCTGTTTCATTTTCTTTACTTTGTATTTGCATTTCTAGAATGCTAAAGTACCATGAAATGGATAACACCAATCGATAAACCAATATGCCTAGATGCATATTAGAATTGAAAATGTATCTGGAAACCTAGAAATATGATTTCTGATTGTTCTGCTGAGCAATTTTTAGTTTGATCAAAGTTTTACTTATTTATCTATTTTTTTCAAAGTCTCTGATTGCTAACTAGTCTGCCTTGTAGAGTCTATTTGTCGTTTTAATATGTGTTTTCCTGATTGCTGCTGAGGGTGACTACTTTTCACAGCATTTTTTGGTTCCTTTTAGTTAAGTGCCTCTTTGAGTATCCTAATCACTTTCCTAGTAGGTTGTAAGTAATTATTGATTTTTGCAATTACATTTTTAGTTTTGAGATTACAATAGACCAAAAATGCATTTGAAAGTTTCAATAGCATGGAGGAATCTCACTTTTTTTTCATCCATTTCTTTCCCTAGTAACATCTTGCATGACTATGGAAATACGTGCATGCATGAGTGTGTGTGTGTGTGTGTGTGTGTGTGTGTTTATGTTGTGTGGATATCTGTGAGTTTAGTTATATGCAATTTTGTCACCTATGTCTACCACTATATTCATGATACTGGTCATTTCCTTTACCACAAGCTTCTCCCTACTATTATCCTTTTATAACCACACTTATCTGTCTCACATACCTCTCGCCCTCGAATGCTAACACCCCACTAATCTGTTCTCTATTGCTGTAATTCTGCCATTTGAAGAATGCTATACCAGTGTAATAAGAGAGCATGATATATTTTGATTGGTCTCTTTCTATTTAGTGTAATTACCTGAAGATCTGTTCAAGTTTTTATCACATCATTTTTAAAAATGCAAATGTAACCTCAGATGTGCATTGTCTTCTGGATTTTCTCCATTGTGATTCACCGTCATATCTTTTTCTAATGCGATCATTAGGACATATTACCTGTTTATGCTCACTACCCTCCTTGCTCTTGTGACCCCCCTGTTTTCAGCCTCCCGAGCTCTGGGATTATAGGCATGCACCATTATGCTCTGACTCGGTTTCCCACCCAGTGTGCCCCTGAGGCAAGGCTAGCATGGCTTGTGGGACTGGGGATCGCACCCTGGTCCATGAGCTTGTCAAAGCAGGTTCTTAGTCTGCTGAGCTATCTCGCTGGCCCTTTTTTCAGAAATGTATTTAGTACAAGTTCTACAGGGTCTCACTACACAGACAAGACTCAGAGTGATCCTCCTGTTTTCAGCCTCTCAAGCACTGGGATTGTAGACACTCACCACCACTCCCAGTCTCAGCACACACCAGGAGTGGGGCCAGCACAGTATGCTGGGAATCAAACCCTGGTCTCTGTGCTAAGCTATCAGGCTGGCTCTTCAGTGTTTTACTTCGTATTTATTGAATGAGTAATGATGTTGAACATTTTTATGTATTTATTTGCCACATTCATATAGAAACAAGAAAAAATATTAAGTAAAAACACACACTAGAGAGAAAGAGAGAGAAGAAAGAAAAGAAAAGAAAGAAAGAAAGAAAGAAAGAAGAGAGAGAAGATAAAGGAGGGCCAGAAAATAGCTCAGCAATGTAAGTTCCTGCCTGGAGAGCACAAGGATCTGGACTCAGTCCCTTATACATGCCACCCCCTGAAAAAAAGATTAAAAAACTTAAAAAATGGAGAGAAGAGGAAGAAGAGGACCAAAAGAAAGAGGAGGAGGTGAAGGAAGAGGAAGAAAAACGTCCATTTCATGGTTTGTCTCTTGTCACTGACACTCAACAAGGGTAGAGTCCAGACCTACACTGATCCATGTCAGGCAGCCAGCTGCAGCTCCATGGTGGGATGGAGGTGAGTCTCAGCAAGCCTGCAGCTTATTTTCCCTGAAGTTCAGACTGGCCTCTGTCTTTCAGTCTGAAATCAGCCTGCAGCAGCCTGCAGCAGTCTCCATTTCTCCTGCAGCTTTGGCTGGGAGCCACTGGTGAGGAACCAGCAGTCAGTGTCCTGGGCTTATGTGGGCCCACTAAAAAAATGGTTTCCAACCTGTTGCCCTCTTTTAGGGGACATCCCAGGAGGACAGCTCACTGGCACTGCTCTCAGTTGCTGTCTACTATAGTGCTCAACTTTCTTGTACTCTTCTTCCTAGTGGCTTCCCCATAATCGCCAGCCTTTGGGGACACCAACTTCTGCGGTTCAGGGGAGAAGTAGCACCTGCCTTTCTTTTCTTACTTGAAGTTCATTGCTTTGCTTTCACCTTGGGCTTCAGTTTTACTTCAAATCCTTCCCAGGGCCACAGGACCCACTTCTGTCTGTTTTGGGCACACTGTTATTTTTCAGTGTTTGGGCACCAATTCTCAGATAACTTCTTTGCCTGTTCCTTACTACTCTAGCATTTTCCTTCGCTCTCTGGAATTAAAAATTGAAAAGAGAGCCAGGCGTGGTGGCTCACGCCTGTAATCCCAGCACTCGGGAGGCTGAGGCAGGAGGATTGGTGCGAGTTCGAGACCAGCCTGGGCTACAAAAGTGAGCTCAAGGCCAGCCTCAACTGCATAGCGAGACCTTGTCTCAAAAAGACAAAAAAAAAAAAAAAAAAAAAAAAAAAAAAAAAAAAAAAAAAAAAAAAAAAAAAAAAA